>VDFB02054558.1:0-20638 GCA_007258455.2 Sequoia sempervirens
CGGTTTGAAAAGCACTGGAGTGTTGGAAAGTTGGATGGTCCATGTGATCAACAAGATTGAACAAGGAACCAATTACCATTGGGCAGGACTTATTAGTGCTATGATTGATAAGCAATTAAGGGATGTCCTAGAAACAAAGAAGTTCACCATGTCTTCCTATGTGGTGTATGTGTTAGCTAGATTCTACCCATATAGTGGTTTGAATCCATAGGGGACATTTGGGTAGGATATAGTCTATGAGATATATCCAAAATTACACCTAGGACACCGGGATTACAGAAGAGCCAATGATGCATTCGCAATGCATATCACTAGGATGCTTCAAAATGTGGAGCATGTGAGACTGTCAAATGGAGTGAAGGAATTGATAAAGAGATATGGAGCCTGGTTCATTCAGTTTCCAACCTTCTCTTACATTAGAATTGACAGATGCCCGGCTACTCCATACAGGCTACCTAGGTACCCTACTGATCATATTATGTTATTGGAAATTGTTAGACAGATATGTGAATTTGATGCAATTGTCAACAAGGAGAAGCATAAAATAGGTTTTTGTGGGGATTTCCCTCTTGGGATTGGCGTAGCGGAGGTGTGCCCTTCCATTCAGTCAGCACACGCAACAGGTGATGAGTTGGCAGCTCATGGTCTCTCCTTCCACTCCAAAAGGACAAATTTTGATATCACCGGGGAAGCACAGAATAAGGCTACCAAATAGTACCATCATAAGGATGACCTAGAAGACTATTGGGCCAATATCAAAGATGATTTTGAGGCAAGGAAGAAAAGGTACTCTAGGCTTCTTGTCGATGTCATTAGGCAATATAATGTTAAGTTAATCCCTGACCAACTTGAGGATGATGGAAACCTGGTGCAAGATCATTCCTATGAGTCTGTTAAGGACAAATCAATTGGAGAGAAAAACTGGAACGATGGTGAGGTGACTGAGCTGTAGGACCTAATGGCTCCTGTTATGAGATTTACTACTTCATGGTTAAAACATAAGGTTTGGGAGTTGGAGAGTGAGAAGGTACCCTGTACCTTTAATTTGATGGGAAATCTCAATCCTATGTCTACTTCAGAAGAATCTGGGGAAGATGACCCCAAAGGGAAAACTAAAAGAGCTCACCCTTCAAAATAAAAATCAGAGGCCCTAAAGAAGGTGAGCCAGAACCAAAAAGAAAGCCAAAAGGGAAGAAAAGAAGTAGAGCTTTGAAAATAGGCAGGTCCTCTGATGAGGAAGGATTTGAAAAGCCAGAAGAGGAGGATGCTCCTCCACCACCAAAGAAGACAAGAACAACTAGGGTTTCAAAGAGAAAGGTCAGGATACCTCTAAGGATGAGCCTCCGATTGTTGATGTGGAGAGTTCAGGGGAAAAGACAAAGGTTTATTCGAGGAAATCAAGGACTCCATCCCCTAAGGAAACTGTGCAAAAGATGGATCCTCCTCCAAAGTCACCAGTTGTGGAGCAACCTAGGGCTACTTCCCCTTCGCCAAGGGTGCCTGAGCAAGAGACTCTTGAGGAACATGAAACTAGTGGAGAGGCAGAACCTTTCAGGGAAGGAGAACTCTTTGGTGCAGCAGCCGAGTTTGAGGTTGAAGAGATAGAAAAGCACCCTTCCCCACTAGTCCAATATGAAGATTCTCTGGAAGTAACAAAGGTAATGGATCACCTGAAAAGGAAAGTAGTCCTGTTAGAACCCCATCGCCGGTGCAAGAGGTGGAGATTGAAGTAGGAGATCAAGCTGAGCAGTTCCCTGAAAAGGAAGAGGATAAAACAACAGAACAACATGAAGAGGCAAAAACAGAGGAAATCCGGGTGGAACCTGTTGTCCCGGATTGGCTTGAAAAGGAGATTACAAGGAAGAAACAAGTTGTTCTTGAAGACACTCCTTTGGATTGGGATGAGATGCTGTCTAAGATCGGTAAAGGTAAGAAGAAGAAGGTGACCAAGGTAGTTTCAAGAATAGAAAGGGACAAAGTGAATAACAGAGTAATCCACATTGCTACCCCTGCTACGGACAAGACTAGAGAGGATGTCACTGGTGAGGATTATAATGTGCAAACTTTTAACCTTGGGCCAGCATCTATGGAATAGGATATTGAGGAGTATGAAGGGTCTAGTGCTGTGATAGTTGGCAGATTAACGAAAGAGACTCAGACCAAGCATGAGCTGAGAAAGGAAAATGAGAGACTTAAGAAATGCTTGGAAAAGGTGATGAAACCTCTGCAATCTCTTCACCCATCTTCCTCTGCTACTCCTAGTTTCCTGCCCAAGGAAACTATTTTCGAGATTGAAAAGATGAAAGCCTCTACTCAGACTACAATGGATTGGTTAAAGGATGTGTAGGTGAAAGGAGACAATGCAATCAAGGATATCCTTTCAGTTGGGAAAGATGCAGTCAGGGCCAAGGAACTGTTGGAATATGTGCTATCCTAGGATAAGGAGGATATTGATCTCCTGCTGCAGAAATCCAAAGTAATTATGGAATATGGAAAGGATCAGTTGGTAGTAGATGGGCTCCTTCCTTCCTCTAGACTTAATGAGCCTTGGGAATGGTTTGAGGCTTTGCAGATTCGGGAGAAGGCCATGAGGAAGATTCAGAAGCGAAAGAAGTTGATAGATGGCGACCTGACTGGAGTGTATGAGGGATGTATTGCATTTTTTGAGGTTATGACTGGCAGGAGGAAAATTGCTCCTAAATACCTGAGTCTAGAACAGTTAAGGGAATGGTGGCATGATGTCTATGCCCCAGATGCTGAGAATGTCATAAATGGTCACCAATTGGATGATGTGGCAACTTATTTGGCGTGATGGATAAGTATCAATCTCATAAGGATGATTGGAATAAGACTATTAAGCAGTTAAAGGAGGAGATTGGCTCCATTGAATGTAGACTTAGGATATTGCCCTTGCCACCTGTCACTGAGCTAGATAAAGTGTTTTTGAGGGTTCAAGGATCGTTGGCCCAGAGTAAGGATAAGGGAGGCGATAGTTAATGCCATTTTGAGATTTGTGCTTCCCTATTATTATAGGGCATGTGTTGATCTGGGCTACATTGAGGAATGTGTCTAGGCCAACCTTGATGATGTATCGGCATTTAATGTGTGCCTTATTTTAAAAATTCCTAAGGCTGACTTGTTTTGGCTATTTTTATTTTGTAAATGTTTGGCTGGGCCGACATGTCTTGAGAATTTGTTATAAAGGGCATTCATGCCTCATTGTATAGGGCTAAGAAGAAAAAGATAACAGAGACAAGTTAGACCAGTAAGAGCTAGAGCATTTTGTAGTAGGAGTAGTAGTCAATTTCTTGAAGAAAATATTGTAACAAACAGTGGAATTGTTGCAGCACTTTGGTGATCTAATACAATTGAAGACATTGTGGTTTTCCTGGTGAAATCTTTTGTGTTAGTTTATCTTGCATGGTTCCTGTTGTTTCATCTTTCAAATTGCTTAAAGATTTAGAATTTAGTGTCTTGGAATTAGATTAGTTGGTGAATGATGTTCATGATTTCATATTTGGAATGTTTGTAGCAATCCCTGGTCTATACTCCCAGTAACTATCTGATTGTAGTAGGCTGGTGAAGTCAACCTGGACCATATATTTACATGTGCTTAAGTTCGATTGTGGATGAATATCTATGATTTGAAAATCTATATACCTTAGAAGATTGCACCGTTCTTGTGATATTGCATTAAGGGTTGATCAAGAATAGGTTACTCGAGATTGGTCCATTCCAGATATCTGTCATTTGCATTATTCATTCTAGGAATAGTTTAGATCTTATCATATCCTTGCATCCTTATCTTTTGCTATTTCTTTATCATCCGGTTAGATTTAGGATTTGAGATCATCATATTGCACAATTTGATAAATTGGAAAGATACAGTTTGCTTGTAGTAAGGTCCGTTGATTACGGCATTTCACATATTATCACGAGTTGTTTATGCATTGTCATGACTGACACAGAGAGACCTTGGGGTGATTTTTAATAACTTATTGTTGAAAGTACGCTTTCAAGAAGATAGAGGATATTGTATTACATGCGAGTTATTTAAATGCTTGAAAACACCATCAACATCCCCATCAGAAAAGTGTCATCTGCAAACTGGAGGTGTGATATGGATTCAACACCATCCGCCACTTTAATTCCTTTCCATTGGCCTTCACTACATTTGCGTGAAATCATCCTGCTTAACACCTCCGCAAGAATAATAAAGAGAAAAGATGATATAGGATCACCTTGTCTAATCCCTTTACAAGAACTAAAGAAACCTTGAGGGCTTCCATTTACCAACACAGAAAAAGGAGGCGTACTAATGCAACCTTCCACCCAAGTCCGCCATTCCAACCCAAAGCCAAATTTTTCAAGCACTTTTAACAAAAAACTCCTATCAACCTCATCATAAGCTCTTCTTATATCTAACTTGACCATCATTTTCTCAATTTTCACCATTCGAACTGAGTGTATAATTTCATGAGCAACAATAACTCCCTCAAAGATTGACCTATTTGAAGAGAAACCACTCTGTTCTAGAGAAATTACATAACTCAACACCTTTTTCAACCTATTGGCAATAACTTTTGAAATGATTTTATAGATCATATTGCATAAAGAGATAGGCTATAAATCTTCAAAGGAGTTGACAACCAACCTTTTCGGGATAAGGACAATAAACGTGTTATTTAGATCCTTGAGAACGAGGCCACTCCTCCTGGACTCTTCGACCACCTCCCTAATATCATTAGCAAAGATATCCCATAACTTTCAGAAGAAAATTGTTGGGAAACCATCAGGACCTGGAGCTTTGTCCCCCCCAGATCAAACAAAGCTTTCTTCACTTCCTTCAGTGAGACTTCCTCCATAAGCATTTCATTTTGTGCCTCTGAAATGCAGCTTGGGATGACATCCAGGATATTAGAATATTCAGAAGAGCCACCCGACATCGCATTATAGCTCTCGGTGAAGAATAGTGTGGCTTCCATATTTATTTGATCAGCATCATTCAAAGTAACCCCATTACCATTCTTAATTGACATTATTCTATTAGTAGACCTGCGGACCTTAACAGAGTTATGGAAGAACTTAGAGTTCCTATCTCCATCTTTCAACCATGTTTCCCTTGACTTATGTCACCAAAAGATTTCTTCTCGAGCTAAAGCTTCTGAGTATTCTTTATTTAGCTTCTTCTCCAACTCAAAATCCTCCTCCCTCATCCCATTTTCAATTACCTTAGTATGCAAGGCATTTAGACTTTCCTCTCATTTTAGTTTTTTAGCGAAGATATTTTTGAAGGTTTCCCGATTCCAAGCTTTTAATTTCTCTTTGATGTGTTGCAGCTTTTTAAAGAAGATGAAAGCCTTACAACTAGAATGCCTTGGAGCATTCAACCACCACTCCCTAACCATCTCCTTGAAGCTATCCGCCCGAAACCACATCATTTCAAACTTGAAGGGGCATCTGTCTGGGGTAGAATCCTCTTGGATCCTCAAATTGATTGGATAATGATCTGAACCAGATATCGGGAGGATCTCCGCCTCACACGACCAATTCTATGATGTCCAATCACCTGCCAGGAAAAATCTATCTAATTTTTCCGCAATATTTAGAAAGCCCCCTCTTCTATTAGTCCAAGTGAAATCACCTTTCTTAAAATGTACTTCAAACAGCCCATTATTCACTACAAAGTCACAAAAGTCCTGTTGACTTTGTCCAGCCCAATAGACACCCCCAAGTTTATCTGAGGGTCTCATTATCGCGTTGAAGTCTCCACCCAGGAGGAACATTCTACCTTCTTCACTTAAGGGCCTAGAGAGTTCTTTCCATAACGTCTTTTTCTGAGCTGAATTGTTTGGACCATAAATGTTGAGGATGGAGAAACAAGTTCGCAACTGTTTCGACTCCACCTTGAACCATTGCCAGCTTTTTTCCTGTCTCACAACTTGAACTTCGACCACAGAAGCATTCCAAAGTAAACCCAAACCCCCTGAAGCACCTTCAGCACTAGACAAGGAACATTTCCAATGTGCAAAACAATTTGAAAAGAAAGCAAAATCTGATTCCTTAATCTTTGTTTCTTGAAGCATAACTAAAGTTGGTCACGTTTGATCAAGACACCTTTTGATCAAACGTATCTTGTCAGAGGCATTGCAGCCCCTGACATTCCATGATAAGATTTTCATGGCTGCCGGGGAAAGGCATAGCCTTTCCCCAACCTCAATTTACTTTGACCAGCAACATTACCAGCCAATTCCAACCTCATCCTGTTTGTTTTAGGGCCCCTCTTCTTTTTCTCACCATACTTAATTTTGTTGTTTAGGGCTATTGTTTGGTCAATGGTTCTCTTTTCAACAATACCCATGTTATCTTGCAGACAAAGGACATCTTCACCACCATCTTCCTCATCTAAATCTGACTCAGAGGTTGCATCTTCCATATTCCCTCCACTGTCTCTGACCCCTTCAAAAGCACTATCTAAGTTTCTTATTGGGGATATGGGAATATCCTTATAAACAAGTTCTTCCACCTCGTTTCCACAGCCCACTACCAGATAATATTTTCCTAAAATTCCATCTAGATCTTCCTGGATTTGTTGTGGATGTTCCCTTTCTTCAGTAGGTTGTGCCGCACTGTTCTGTAGCAGCCCCATCTCCCTTGAGGAATCTACCTAAGGATGGGAGAATGAGTTATTAATATTGCAAGGAAAGTTGACACTTTTCTCTTTTTCATGATTGAGATTTTGCTCCAAGAAGTGTGCACTTGCATTCTGAGGTGAGTCCTCATGTGTTACCACGAATATATGATCACTCCATATATCTTCCAAACCCATTGGAGGCCCCAACGCATCTTCCATTTCACCTCCATCCTTTAGCACCGGAGTAACCTTTAGGGTTTTATCTGAAATGTAATCTTGTTCCATCCACTTCTGGGGTTTCTCCTCATAGCCACCAGCAAAGAGGGAATCTATTTCCTATTTTTAGATTCCTTCCCAAGCATCAACCACTTTCGGCTTGAAGGTGCCCCAAGAACACTCCACTTCCCATATCTGAGACCCAATGTCATCACCACCCCTTGTCTCTGAAAGGTTTACTATCTCCTCAACTAAAGAGTTTTGGGCCAAACCTTTTCCTTTTTCACAAGAATCTCGGCTAACATTAGAAGGCTCATTTCCAATGCAACTCAAACATTCAAAGGGGTTATCCTCTATCTCTAGCTTCTGACACCAAATACCTTCCCCAGACTTCAGTTCTAGTATTTTTGGCAACGAGTGAATCCCCTACCGCATTACACAGATCTTTGGGTATATGCTAAAATCTGTTTTATCCACCGACTCTTCCGACTTTACAAATCCCCCAAACTTACTACCTATCTTTCGCAATGTTTCCTGGTCCCAATACTCTTGAGGGAGATTTTTTAGTTTTATCCATACAGGGATTTCCTCTACCCTTGTTTCATTGGGATTAAAATTCAGAGCCCAATCTTTTATGAAAAACCCTATTCCTTCCATTACAAATGGGCCACTATTAATGATCCATTCCTTATACTGTGTTGTTTTACAAATTACAAGATAAAAACCATTCTCCAAGGTTTTAAGATCACACTCTTTCCCCCAGTTTTGGTCACACCATGCCCGGATTTTTGTGAATGCAGGCCATTTCCCTCCCCATTTCATAAAAAATGCCTTAGCTTTTAAAAAAAGGACAGAATCACTCCATTCTCTATTTTCCAAAAGCAAAGAGGTCATAGTTGGGTAAGAGATACTAGGCATTACTTAACTTGAGCCTGCTTTTTCCACTTGTTGCTTCAGTCGCCAAAACTTTTCTTCTACCTATCTAAAATCAATCTTCTCTGCTAAATGCCAAGACCTAAACTACTCGCCCTTTTGTGGTTGAAATTGGCCCATTCCATCACCATCATTCGACCTTGACCAAAAGCAAAAACTTATTAGCAGAGACACTGCTTGAGCTGATTTTGTTTTACGCCCATTTAGGATTTTGGATAATTGACCCCTTCGTTTATTGAAGGCCATGTCGGGTTTGAGCCCTAGCATATAGAGTAGATCCACTGTGTTGCCTAAACCCTCCATGTGTCAGCTCTGCCATTGCTATTATGCTTGATAAAAATATGGCATTACAATTATAAATATGTCAGATTTTATAATTATATATAATGAATAGATTATTTTAAAATGCATGATATCTACTTCATAAAATTAAATATCGTTAAAGCGTAGTCAAGCGTTATAAAATGCCACAAAATGTGTTAGCCTTGGGGCATCGTAGATTGTCCATACAAGCATTGCGTAGATTGAAATTGTCTTTTATTATATTGGTCAGAGACGTAAATACATAGTGACGCCATTCCATAGCTTTAGTAACTCATCGATAAGAGGCTTGATATATACATTCATATCTTTAACTTGGTACTTACCTAGTTGAATGAACATAAACGTTACATAATTATTATAACCATTTCTTTATGATATATATGTAGAATTAATGTCTGTGACTATTAAATGAAAAAATATAGTCGTTATGCAACAAATAAGACCGATGAGATGCTACTATGTTAAAAGAAAATTGATGTAAAAATCGCAGAACAATCATTGCCAACATTATCGCTCCTCTTTATTGACATCAGCTGGAGGAATGTTATTTGTTGATAACAAAAATAAATTGCATAGTAGATGCAAATAAATCACCATTCTCGATGGATTGACCGCGTCAATTGCGATGAAGGCAGGATTATGAAGTTCTTTTAAAGTGTGGCCATTTTTCCTCCATGTCTAAATGAACCATCACAAAAGCGTTCGAAAAAATGTAAATGCTCGGCTTACATTAAAAGATGCGTGATAATCAATAGAATTGGTAGGCTTCATACAAATAATGCGTTCGTCGTGGAATAATGAGAATATAGAAAGAACCTTGCAAGACACGCTTTTTGTTAGTTGATGTTGTTTTGATATCTATTGATATGACATTCCTAGGCGTGTTGCAAAATTCGTGGTTGTTTATGATATATAAAATGGGGTTGTTGCGAAGTTGGAGTGCAAAAAACTCAAAAGTGGAAGTGTTTTGCTATTTTTAGAATTTGTCACACTTAGTTTGAAAATTTGAGGCACTTACACAATGAATCTTAGAAAAGTTAGAAATATAAGAAAGTTATAATTTTGAATCTAGTTTCCAAATATGTAAATTATTCAAATACCTAGATTATAGAAATTAAATTTTGATAGGGATCTATAAAAAACCACTTTTTAAAAGTCCCTTTTTTTTACCATACCAAGCATGTGTATAGACACCACTTTTTGACCCAAATAAAGTATTTTGATAATTCCTTTTGGGTAAAGAGATCTAAAAACATGAAGATTGATGTGGATTTTTTTTGTAATTTTTTGTTGAATATTTTTTTTATTGAACTTTTATTGGCTTTAATTGCTATTTTTAAAAATCAAGCGTGAGCGGTATAATTGGATCTAAACTAAATAGTTTTTGAACCATTTTTTTTTTTTTTTTCATTGTGTAGAGAATTGTTTGAATCTTGATGCCATATAATTTTTTTTACAAGAAACTTAACCAAAAAAAAGTTATTAAAAAACAAAAAAAGCCTGATATTTCAAATTTAAGGACTAGTTTGCTTATAAATTAATTAAAAAATAGCAAACATAATCCAATCTTAATAAAAATTATATATTTGGAAAGTAGACATCATGTTCTCTAATGGGTTTTAATTTTATAGATTGATTTAGAAAAAAAGTTCATCATCCATATTGGCAAAGTTAGACATTCTTTTTCAATTTGCCTTACTTTTTTAGTTGCAGGTCAAAGGCTAAGGCTCAGATTGCCAAGCCTAAAACCAAGGCTGCATGTGGGTTGGGAATTCAATTTTGAAATAACATGTACATGTTTTTAAACAATGCGTATGCGTTACAAAACACATATGCATTCTTTATTTTCTTGATTATTTTAAAAAATAAATACTTTTTAGAAATGCGTACACGTTTCTAAAAGGTATTTTTTTTTTAAATATATGACTTGTACGTGTTATAAAAAATGTACGCATTTTATAGTGCATACACATTTTTCAGGCTCGGGTACCCAAACCATAATGCATACACGTTTTTTTAATAACGCGTACGCATTTTCTGCAAGATTTTTTTTGGCTGAAACTTCCCCTCTTCGTGTACCCAACTTCTTGCTTTTACCCTATGATCATTGGGACATGCATCTATTGCTTGATACTCCATTCCAATATTTTTCATAATGGCAAATAAATCTTAGTATGAGTGAGGTAAAATATTTGATGGTGGTAACAAAAATTTACCAATCAATCTACAACAAAAAATAATTTGTTAATATAAAAATATTAATGGTACATATTTCATCCTTTATTTACTAGTGATGAACTAACAACAATTAAAATAGATGAAAAAATATGACATATATGACATACCTTAACATCTGTGAGATTTCTATGTTGGATAAACCATTCATAACCTTCAAGTTCACCAGCAACAATACAACAGAGAGAAGAGTTGTTTGGGAGCCTTCATAAAGGGGCTCATATGCCTTCTCAAGTACAGGTAAATCATGAACATCATCAAAGTCATCTCGATCATCATGATTAGTTGTGCCACTAAATGTGTCATGGATCAATGTATTTGTACCATCATCTTCAACTGTGTTTTCTGGTGCATGATCATCTTCTTCCATAGGATCATTTAAAACTTCATCTTCGATATTCATAGCTCCATGTTCCTTCGCTTGCAAAACCACATTCTCCGGGCCCTGATAATCCATATAATGTGCCTTAGGGCACCCCACCTTTATAATAATGATAGACACAAATAAACCATGATCATGATCAAGTGATTTTTTTTATATATATAAAATGTTAAAATGATATAAACATTTAAAAATTCAATCAATATAAACACATATAATGAACAACTTACCAATGGACGATAATCATGCCCCCCTTCAACGTGACCATGCTGCTTACAATGTTTCTCAACTGTTGTGATTAAAAGTCTTCTCGTCTTTAAGCCCTTGCAATTATTGCAAGGACAATAACATTTCCCATCGCCCTTTCTTTTCAATCTAGCCCACAATCTATCAAGTGTCTTCATTTTGTTCTGGACTAATATTATCTGACATGATTTTTCTTTACCAAGCTTGAATATTTAGATCTTTAAAAAATATCAAACTCACACTCCAATAATTTTCAATCATAGACAGGTAACAAAATCTAATAATTCTAATATTTTACACCTAAAAAATTTGGCATGCAACCACCCCTGCAAAAGAGAAGATAGTTTGAAGTTAATGACCCCAAAAAACACTTTAAAATGCTAATTCTAGAACTTATTAAATTATGATTTTACTACATATGATTTCCAACCGTTAGACTCCTAAAATCAGAATATTGAACTTGCACACAACAAAATATGGAAATGAAATCCTAAAAATGCACAAGTCTAAAAATGAAATATGATGAGATGTTGCTTTAAAATATGTTTTTCAAATATGGAAATACAAATCTGACTTCACAAATGAATTCTGGAAAATGATAATGACTATTGTCAACCTAGCGATATCTTCTTGAATTTTTTCTAATTTTTCCCAAGAAAATCGTCCTTAGTTCTCCACAAACTGTTGCAAGTATAGAAAATTCTGGTCAATAGCAAAACATCCTCTCTTTTTATGTCGTCCACAATTTGATTTTGCTTGTTTGTCAAAATTTCGAAGAGAAATATCTGTCGAAATTTTGACAAAAATTCAAGTTTGTCAAAATTTTGATGAACATCGAGGATAAAATTTTTAAAAATTGAAAATCATACATTAAATATCACAAGTACCCAACAATACATCAAATTATACATCTTTCATTGGAAATTTTTGTCAAATTTTGCAGTCAAATGAGTTAGTGTTTGAAGCTACTATTTCTATATTTTTGGTTCCTGATTCATTATTTAGTGCGAGTTGTGTTCATCAGTTGTGAATTGTGGTTTTTTGTGTATCTGGCTGAGGTTCAAGAGAAATGTTAATTGGTTCAGATTTCTCTTTGGTTAAGTCTTATGACTTGCAGTTTTAAAGCTAAATTGTTATGATCATGTTGAAGATAATTTTGGTATCTGAAAGGATCGTGCTTAATTGTTCTATGTGTTTTACACTGGTTTGCCTGACCTTATGTTAAACACTACCTTCAAAATTGATGAAGCATGTGGAGACCTATTTGGGTCCTTATCAAGCATGTGTTTGGGTCGCCCTCATTCTAATTCCACCATAAGATGTTTTGGTGCTGACCTAAGTTGAATTTAATAATGGATGGCCAACTTTGGATATGTTTCAAAGTTGAAGATGGTATAAATACACAATGAGTTAGTGGTGAAAGGTGTACAAGTGGAAAGAGATAAGCGCAAATAAATATAGTAGATAGATGTGAAGAAGATGAGAATCAGTGTGTGTATGTGATGCGAGTGTGGCAGATCAGTGTGAATCCTAAATGCTGAGTTTTCAGATGTAGTGAGCTGAAGGTTGACTCTATCATTCATGCATGTCTGCAAGTGATTGATCAAATCATGGTGGAAATCTTTGTTGCATTGAGATTATCTTCTCTGTGTAACATATCTCTTTTATATTCTTTGTATCTGTGTGGTAGTGAGCCCTTTGGGTGGTTAACCCTGTTGGAAAGTGAGTCCTGGTTTGGACAGCGAGTCCTTGTTTTGGTAGTGAGCCTTCTTTTTCAGGCAGTGAGCCTTTTGTAATTGGTTTTGATATTCTCTATAGTATGAGTTAATCCTCACCCTGGTTTTTGCCTCATTGGGTTTTCCATGTAAATCTAGTGTTATTGTGTTTGTGTGATGGTTTTTAGTTTCTACACTTGCACTTAATGTTTAATCTATTTAGCATAGTTAAGAATTGTGAATGATCTAAGTTTCGGTGAATGTGATAAAGGATAAATTTGTTACAACTGATTCATCCCCCCTCTCAGTTGTCTTTTTCAACATGCTGTAGTATTTAGGAGGATGTAATAAAAATTTATGAATAGTTATAAGCATCTATATGGCAATTTGGGTGACTTGAACAATAGTTGAGGGTATCTTAGAGGTAGTTGAGCAAGTCATACACACTTCCAGTTATTTAGTAGTCTATGAAAGGGGGTCTTCATACACAAAGGAGTCTTCAATAAACACTATCATGGAGTAGGTATCTAGGAGTAGAAGGTGGAGCAGTAGGTGGGGACCCAAGAGAATTTTTGACAAAGTCAACAAGGTAAGACATATGTCATCTATCCATTGTAACAAGCTGCTAGATGTTGGGGAAACTCTTGCAAGGAAAAAAAAGGATGCCTAGATTCATTTTGGTTTAGTTATTGCATTTTTTAGATAGTAGTGTAGCTTGAATAAAGTTCTCTCTTGTAAAAAGATAGCCTTGTAACTCAAAAAACTAGTCATTGAGACTAGATCAATGTAAATTTTCATCTTTTCAATAATTTTAGAGTAGTTTTAGACTTGTATCACTAAATTATAGAACCTTTTGAGCAATAAAATTCAAAGTTTAACCTTCTTCAATACTCTTTCATTGTGTGTCTATATTGATTGATGAATATCTATGTGATTTTCTTTACAAGATCCTCAGATATTTGTCTCTTTCAAAACCTTTAGATAGAAAATATAAATTATATGTAGGTTAAAAGTAGTGAAATGAATATGATTAGTCAATAGTTGTAAAAAACTATACTTTCCTTCTTAGAACTATGAAAGCTCAAGCTTCTTTATAAAGCATTAATGCAAAAATTATGTGAAACATTTGAGTTGTGTCTAGAAAAATAGCTGGGTATTTGATCATTTATATGGAAAAACAATATAGATCTAGTAGCAATTTGGTTCACCACCTCAATAGTAAGTAGGTTCATTTTCAAGTTATTCCTTTACTCTTTTCCTCAATAGTAGTTATTTTTTTAGTTTAGTTTAGGTGATTGCAACAAGGGAACCAACCCTCTCTGGAGGTTGACTTCAACTCAGCAAAGCCCACACCTTGAGAAGTCTTCCCATGTTTTAGTATATAGCTAAGTTGATAGTTCAACAAGGGTGCATACTTCATTAATAACAATGATACAAATAAAATTTAATCTTTTGTTCAAAGCAAGTAGGAAAGAATATTATTTAATATTTGGAGTAAGGGCAAGGGGACATGAGAAGGGGAAAATTAGAAGGATGAGGGTAAATAAAGGGAAATAAATAAAAATGATAAGATAAAATTAATAAATGGTGAGGTTCAAAGGGGAAAGAGGATTAAAAACACACTATATGGGAAAATAGCTAAAATAGGCACAAAATCATAACAACAAAATTGTAGAATATTCAACTTTTCGTCATTACACATAAAAAGGAAAGTGAGATTTGTGAACAGTGAGAAATTAGAGACATGTTGAATTAGTTTATCCATAGAACATGGAGCACCATCCTTGTGGTAAAATGATATGATATCCTCATGGATCAAGGTTTAAGATGTAATGAATTAGGAAAATGCTTAAAGATCCTTGGTATAAACATGATAGGAGGTTTTAAGTATAGATGTTAATTGCAATATATGCCTAAAAGTTTGTAATTAAAAATAATCAAAGAGGTATACACAATCAATCAAGGGATAAAATTTAAAATAATGCACTATATTCAAATGGGAAATAAAATTTATAAAAAACAATGAAAAAACTTTGAAGTAATCAAATCTAAAGCTTAGAAAAATAAGAAAAATCTACCCTAAAAGATAGGTGTAGAAATTAAACATTTACCAAAATGTAATGTATATAAAGACACCCTAAATTTATTTAGATTTCTAATCTAATGATCAAAGCTAAATTAGGAAATAATTTAGATGGATTAGACCTTACCTAGAATTTGGTGTGATGTTGACTTTAAATATTTAGACATTGTGATAGAGAACTAAATATTAGAAAATAAAGCTAAATTAATTATTAGAAGCTTGTGATGAAAGGATCTTGAGATTTTTGAGGCTTGGGAGTGTATCACACATGTGATTTGGTCCTTGGACAACTTTCCTTGGCACTTCTTCATCCATTATAAATTTATCTAGGTTTGATAGTTGTAGAAAATGTTTTCTTAGTGTGTATTTGTGTCTAAGTAAGTTTGGTTCTAAATTACCATTATTGGGAGCTTGCTATGTACATTGGGAAGAGTGAAATTTTCTTTATGACTATTAGCCCCTAATTTGTTATCACGTGCACTATTGATAAAGAGATAAAAGAGGGCAATGGATATCGATTAGTTGATTTGTGTCTAATTGTGAACTAATATTGATGTGCTTAGATGAATTTGATGCCAATTGAGTTTGACACGTAAACTATGATAATTATTTTTTTGTTGATCCTTCAATAATGAAGATCCATAAAGGGATAATTTGAATAATATTATATGTTGATTTGTTGATTTTTCCTTCTAATGCCAACTAATATCATATGATGTGATTGATTCCTATTATGTGTGTGATTTTTGAAAGGAGGCACATGTATGAAAAATTCTTCCTACACTAATCAATGAGGGGGGGTATGTGCAAATATATTTAATCTTTGTAGTTACAAAAAATAATACCATAACACAAGGTTTATGTAGAAAAAACTCTTTCAAGATAAAAATTCATACTCTAAAAGTAGGATCAATTGTATTATTTAGCAACTATTATTTAGGGTATGCCAATACACATGAGTATCACCAACATGAAAATATTGAGTAGTTTTTGATATTGTAATAGTACCTATAAAATAATAATACTAGACACTCCATCTCCAAGAACTAATAAATAGATAAAGCACAAACTACAAACCAATGAATAGTTGTGAATAATCATGTACAATTCCAAAGGAGGTATGACACCCAAATCACATGGCACAAATTTAATGCCTCCTTTGGTCTTGATCTTCTAGGGTATTTTTGAAATATTCCTTACACATTATCATTTTGTTATAACTTGTTATATTTGACCACCCAAAATTGGGCACCCTAATTTATCTTCATTATGCAATTAAAGATGCTCTATGACATGTGTCATAAGACTACCATAATGCTAGTCAAGATTCCAATGTAACCCCCTCTAATCATGCTCTTACGTGTCATAAGAATGTTATCAGAATATCATAAGTAACTCGCACTTATAATATTCTAATGACGTTTAGATGCTCAGGTATAACCTCTCAAACACTTTTCAAGATGGTCAACACAAGACAAAGAGTGCTATGTCAAAATAGGATGCCCCACTTCTCTTATGGGTACAAAATAATAAATAAATAAATACAACAAATACAAACAATTAATAAAAATGGACATCGAGAATGCAAAGTTGAGACATCTTTTCCCATCAATTTTTAGAATGATAAACAATTATCTTTCAATCCTTTCAAATCATTATGGATGTGCCCTTAAATATACAACCTTAAACAAGTGATTTGAAATTTTGGGATGCATATCAACAAATAATAGTCATATTCTAAAATTATCAACTTTGAAAATTGATTATAAGAATTAAATCAATTTTAAAATAAAATATTTTATATAAAAAATACTCGATTCAAAATTCAATTAAAAAAACATTGAAAATAAAAAATATGTGTTAATATTATACACCAATAACATTTATTAAAAATGACTAAAATGAAAGAAAAAACATGAAGTATCTCCAGAAATTTTATAAACAAAATTTCTATTCCGTGATGCCACTAAGTGATGAACTTCTACATAACACAATTTAGTGGTCAGCGTTATCGGGGCCCCGGTTGCAGAGGATGTCTGTGATTTGTTGGATTGTCTCAACCTCCACATTTCCAAAATCCTCTTTAGAATTGAAAATCATGAGAGATTAGGTTTGAAAGCTGACCTCACTAAATCCCAGGAGAGCCAATAGAAAAGAAATTGAATACAGACCGACCCAGGTAACTAACAGTCTTAAATGAACAGACCAAAGCGTACATTAAATTGTATATTTATAATATCAATACATGAAAACCAACATAAAATCCTAAGTGTCTCAAAGAAAGTTTCTGATCTATCAAGTAACGAAAATATAAGTTTTGATCTGAATAAGAAAACCTCTTTATTTCTGTTGTATAAATTTTCATTTGGGCGTTCGATTATGTCTACAGTGAATATTCCCACAATTGCATTGGATCCGTTTCGTCTGAATCTGGGGTGCTGTGCATTGTGTCAAGCATGGAATTAGTTTTATCAATTGTTGGGATGAAGGGTGGGAGACCTGCTTCTTGCAAACGATCGTTGAGAAGCTCCAGTTGAATATTTGCTAACTGAGATTGCAGTTCTGAGACTTGTTGTTCAAGCCTACGGATTGCACCCGCACAGCCATACACTGGATCTTCAATCCTTACATTCGCTTCGTATATCATACTCGACACAGCATCACCTCTCTTCTCTACTGGTAATTCCTGATGAATGACATATATAGTTACAAGAATGATAAACATGAGGTTTTTAGAGTCTATGAGTACGAATCTAATTGTTTCTGGAAATAACTGTATTTGCTTTTTTTTTTATATCAAATTTTGGATTAGATTTGATGGTTTACAATCGAATTTCAGATTACACTCAGCGATCTATTATCATTTCAATTTTAATTAAAAATAGTAAAATATAAATCAAAACTTTAACAAATATTTTTATGAGAAGAACTGGAAGGAGAGATTTAATGTCAATTACTGACATGTTTGGTTAAATTAGAGCACAAGTATAGCAAAGCCACTTAGCTATTAATAGCACTTGTAAGTAATTTAGACAAGGACTGAGAACATGAGAAGATGAAACTTATCGAGAACATAAATAATTGAAGATCTACTGTTTTTAACAAGCCGAAAACTTTTTATCACTTCTAGAGATGGAGCACTGAATATTGAGGCTGCAAATCTGAAGAAGTAAACCTCCACCATGGAACAGACATAAACGAGACAATCAGGCGAGGAAATTTACCTCAGCACAATCTATTAATGGATAACAAGAAGAGGTTATTATTAGAAGAGGCCCATGGCCAAAAGAGAGGCACAGCAAAGTTAGAGGCCCAAGGCCAAAAGAGAAGTACAGCAAAGTTTTTTTTTTCATTATTTATCTATCTCTGTATATCAAAAAAAAATCTAAATAAGTAAATAAAATATAATGTGTCAATCTACAGCTAATCATAACCAACAATTTAAAAAAAAACAATGGATTAAGCAACTTCTAACTGGCTGAAGATCAGTTGTATGATTTTTGAAGTACAAATTTTACACAAGGGCAACAAGGCTTATGCATGCTGCTGATGTTGGCATAATGTGTCGATAAAGGGTTGGCTCTGGACACATTTGTTTTGGTGTGTTTATAGGTTTTGTATTATTTCTGTTGGGTTTATAAGGTTCAATATTTGTTGAAGGTTTTGAAAATGGGATAGCAAGTTAAGTGGACTTGATCTTGGGAGGAACTCTATAATTAAGCACATTCAAGTCAGAGTAGTATTCAAATAGGTGACCTCCTAGGAAGTCCTAATGCTTCACCCCTATGAACATCAGCTAGATGCAATGAATGCTTAGTGGATCATTCCTTTTCATGGTTTCTGTGAAGGTCACTACTTATGAAATTTGAGTTAAAGAGTTTGACTCAAAAAATATGCAGTTAAATCTTGATGGAAGATCATAACTTGACACATTGTAAAAAATACCTCTGCATTAATTGATGAGCTAAAATGCTCTATAATAAATGGTTCATAAAACACAACACTTTGTTAAATGTTTTACAAATGAGGTAGTAAATTAAATGGACTTGTTATTGGGGAAGCTCCATGATTAAACATGCTTGAATCCAAGTAGTATTGGGATGGATGACCTTACAAGAAGTCCCAATGCTTCACCACTATGAAAATCATCTAAACACAATAAGTAGATCATGAACATTTTTGTGAGATGATTCATATGAACCACTATTGATGAAATATGAATAAAAGAATTTGACTGAATCCCCATAAAAACTTCATAAATCCAACTACTATTTAGATTGTAGTGTCCTAATTTTTGTGCCTCGTTGTTTCTCTTAGATTCCTTGCTGTCCTATAGTACTTAATGCTTATCTTTTCTAACTTTTTGTACAAGGGTATGGGCCCTTTCAAAATCCCTAAATACTTTAATAAAAAACATTAGTATTTGAATAGTCAATGACATTGTTGTTTGCTTTTCAAACTTAAACAACTCCTATTCAATAGTTTCCTGTGCAGATAAAGTAATAGAAGATTTGGAAAGCCATCTTTATGGAAATAGAAAGTTGCAGGTTCAATACTTACTCTTTGACCCATGTCACAAGGGCTGACTGACTCACAACTCACGACACTATTGTCTATCCAGTCCCCAGAATGTACATTTTATTGTATTTATTAATTAATTGAAAATCAATATACAAAAGATTTTTTAATTTCAATTGATTATACAAATAAGACATAAATATAGATCTCCTAGATGAATGAGGAAATTAATTGAAAAAAAAGATACTTATCAAAACCCATAGAATATGCATCTGATTTCTCAATTATTTTAACACACAATTCTGGTTGAGATTTTGCTTACATGGAGCAGCTTGACAATGTTTGTGATCCCAAATATTCTATGCACAATGACGAACTTTCTAATATCGCTGGGGGGAAAGTAGGGAGCAAGCAAGCACTTGTCTGAGCATTTCTTACGTTGTATCCTACATGCACCGCATGCAGGTGCAGAGCCTGTTACGTTGCCCTTCATCTACAAACACATCACCAGTTCATTGCCATTAAAAAAGATAAATTCATCCATTCTAGACAATTAAGAAATATATATGACAAGTCTCACCTTTTAGAATAGATCCTCCCACAAAATCCCACTGCGTTCATGGAAGAGCAAAGATCTAATATTCAGCATTTATAGATCATTTGGCACTCGGAATTGAGTGCGTAACACCTCCTTTTTTCCTTTGACTTGAAAGAACGTAGACTTAGAGAGCAACCTTCATGAGCCCCGGCGGCTTGCACGTTTCTAATTGTACGCGTGACAGTGAAAATATCGACATGGAAAAGCTCCTCACAGATATATGACAACAAATTAATTAGCTATCAATAATTTTTCTGACAAAGATGGATAGATTTTCCAAGGGGGTTTTTTCAAACCTTGGAGGGGTAGAAATTTGAGGCAAAGTGAGGCGCCTGCAATGATAGGACGATCTCAAAGTTCACACGCGCCATTCAGTCTTCTGTCTATCTTTTTCCTGCCTCGTTTCACGGATGGAATCTGTATCCTATATCTCCACGCAAGCTCATCATCCTTGACTTTTTAACGCCAGGTTTGAGGTCGGCCACCGATGGCCAAATCATATTCATGGTTAGATACAGCTCAGGTCACATTCATGGCTGTCCACATTTTCCAGACAAAGAAAAAGTTTAGTGAAAAATGTAGGGACCATTTTATTCATGGACTTCTTGGAGCTTAATTTTGGCTCATAATAGTAACATAATTATTGTAGGATTTTTTTATTGTAGAGATGAGGTGTAAAGTTATTGTTTTTTAATTTTGGCTAGTAATAGTAACGTAATTATTGAAGGATTTTTTTATTGTAGAGATGAGGTGT
>VDFB02054560.1:0-23995 GCA_007258455.2 Sequoia sempervirens
AAAATTCTGGCCGATCAAGCGAGCCCTCCTTGAACTCAAATAAGCTCTCGGCGAATGGCTACAGTCATGCCGACAAGGATGTCTTTGGTGGAAGAACACAAAAGTCTCAACGACAAAAGTGAACCTATGGAGATTTCTCGGCAAGACATAAGGAATCTAGGGGATGTCTCCCTAACAGGGATGTCATAGTGAAGTGCATGCAATGACAAAACCCATCTCTGCATGACTACATCAGATGTCTCCCTGAAATGGAAAATCTTCTAAGGATGATACTTTTGGCAAGAGGTCTGCCTGAAACAAAAGGTCTTACTGAAGGATCAATCTTTGGTATGACATAAGGAGCTTGCGAAAGAGTAGGTCTCACCAACGTAGAGCGAAGCAACATCAACAAAGGGTCATGCTTTCGCCAGAAGGTCTTGGCAAAGAGCGAGGGTCACGTCAAAATAGTAAGGCTCTGGCTCGAGGAATAATAGGATGTCGAGGAGACTCCAAAGGAAAAAAAAAGCTTCGCCATGTGGTCTCAGTGAAGGGATGCAGTCACACCAAAAGGAAAGGGGGCTCGATAAGAGAGGAGAGATCGGGGTAATCTCTCCCCGATTCTAATAAGTCTCAGCGACATGGAGTGAGTTCGAGGAGAAAAAGACCTGCGCCAAGAGGTCTTGTCGAGGCGCTTGGGTCATGTCGATAGAAAACAGGCCCTCACCAAAGAAGTGGAGCTCGACAAAGGATCATGTCTTTGCTAAGAGGTCTTAGCGAAGAAAGTAAGTCACAGCGAAATAGACAATCTAAAGCCCGAGGAAGATAGTTGCTGGGGGGATGAAATCACATCAGGGAGACACCAGGGGTGTCTCACCGACATGCGATGCTAAGAAAACTGCCTTTGACCTCCCAGAAATCTTGCATGGCTTCTATTCCACTAATCACAGGGAACTCAAGAATGAATCCATTGGGTCATTGACCGATTGACCGCCCCTATGGAGAAGGCTAACAGAAGGCAGGTAAGATAGACTCCTTCTGAGAACAGATGATGATAGTCTGCTCGGGAGACTGTGCAAAGATCTAAGGAGGACCGATGGTGTTTTCAAAAGACATTCAACTAGCTGAGTGACACGAACAGGAACTATGACTCACAGGACAACTGTAGAGACCACTGATAGGAGGTAGATTGGTATCAATGAGGATTTTCTGAGCATTCAAGGTGGACTATAGCAGAGTTCAAAGATGGACATGCAGACAGGTGAGTTAATGTTGTAGATGCAAAAGATCTAAGATCACCCCTGGAATAGCCTTCCAGAAGATGGACAATAGGAAGATGGGTTTCACATTAAAGGTAGTTTTAACTCTCTTCAGAAAGATCTAAGGGCCGACCCTCTCCCTAAGAGCAGATATTTTGTAAGACCCTAGTGCAGGGGATAGTGCATCCTTTCTTGTACATTCTGTATATAAGGCATTCTTGCCTCTTTGTAAAGGTTGGAACAGGTAGAGTAAAAATTGGTTAGAAAGTTGTAGGATTAGAACTTTGGAGCTAGAAAGTAGTAGAGAAGAACTTCTAGGGTAGAATTAAGAGTAGAACTGGTAGGAGGGGATAGAAGCTGATCCTAATTCTTTGTAATAGGACCTTCTTTTGTCTTCCTAAGTAGGAGTTAGATTCATAATAGAAGAATGTATCTTTTAGCTTTCTTAGTGTAAATGGAAACAATTTGAAATCACATATTTTCTGTACACTGGTGATTGTGCCAGAT
Source organism: Sequoia sempervirens (assembly GCA_007258455.2). NCBI lineage: Eukaryota > Viridiplantae > Streptophyta > Pinopsida > Cupressales > Cupressaceae > Sequoia > Sequoia sempervirens. The sequence continues at coordinate 1,743 of VDFB02054560.1, forward strand.
TTGTAAATGTTGTCTATTTGTTTCACTAACAGTAGGAGCAACCATATTTTAATCTACTTCATGTTGTGTTCCAGAATGGTGTTTGTCTTGAGTTAATCATTTGATTTGAAAAGCTTTCAAGGAATAGAGTTTGGTTTTTATGTTTTGTTTAAGTGGTAACTTGCAATATGTTGTTGAAATCAGCACTGTGAATGAATGAAACTGTGTGTTAGTCACAAGTTAAGTTTGTTCTACAGTTTTAGTTAGGAATTCCTTGGAAGGAAACAAGTCTGGTTAAGTTGGATGAATCATTGTTCTTTTCTGTCCCAAAGCCCTGATCCATCTTATTTCTATTTCTTTGAAAACCCCGGTTAGAGTAGATTTAAATTCATGTTTAACTCACAACAGTCCAAAAGCTCAACACTAGCAGGCCCCTTGAATATTACTGTTACATTAACCACTGAGGGACATTAGCACAGTTGAGACCCAACTACCAAGACCTTGGGAGCTAAGGCATCCATGTGTTGCCTTTCTCTTTCAGGAGAAACAGAGTAGCAATATTCTGTTTGCAATGTTGTTGTGCCATTTGGGACGTCAACACATACCAAGTTACCAAATGTGTGGATGCTGCTATGGCCACTTTGATCTACCCCTGATTTCTTGCAACATTTGGTAAATATCCAAATATGGCCAAATTCCCTTATATTTTACACAGTAGTTGTATGTTGAGGTTCATTTGGGCCTCAATGTCAACTACTGTGACATTCCACCATATCTTGGTTAGGAGTGTGGTAGGATTATAGATAGGGACACTTATCATCCAGAAGATCAATATGCCCCAGTGTATAGGGTATTGGTTGGTGAGAGGTCTCTTGCTCTCACCCTAGCCTTGGCCCCCTTAGTAGATCAAGTTGTCATTGCTTCCCAAATGGAAGCAATTGATAGTGTAGGCGATATTGTAGCTGTTGCCACTAGGATATATATTAATTGTGTGGGTTAGTATTTGATGTCAAGATATCCATGATCTAGACCATTTGCAACACAATATAGAAACATTGATCCTTATGCTATGGCAGGAATCCCTACACCCGCACAACTAGACATTCTTACAAGAGAGATGGCACATAGTACTTTACATTGTTTGGTTGAGGACCTCTTGGAGGCATATTCCTTCATCACATCAAACCATGGGATATCTATAGACCAGCTCAGAGGTCATCTAGGTGCATCTGTTCATTCACATCCAAGACCCCATTATTGTCATCACTCTAGGCCCAACTCTAGTGCACATTAGGATCCACCTACAGATCATTCGATTGTTGCACAGGCTATTGATCCTTCAGTTGACTTGGAGAGGGTGTAGACTTCTATAGGTTTTGTAGAGATGTTGATGCATTTAGATTCATCATCTATTCCATCGTAGTTGGTTAGTCCCCTTCACTCATCATTACTGGCATGACATGTGAGGGCTTAGACGGATTTATATCTTGACACGTTGACTCAAAAAACTCATTTGGTTGATTTAGTGGAGGTGACCATTGATGAGTCTATTTATTAGTATATTTTCTATTGTTTTTATGCATACTTTCAGACATTATTAGACAATCCTTTTAGACAATACTCCTATGCTATGCTATCCTTTTATTCTTATTATACAACCTTGGACCTGAATTGTAGTAATGTAAATACAGTTATGATATAGTAGCATTGCATGATTTATATGTGAGTATGTATGAAATGTGGATGGAATTTTGTGTTTAATCATGGTAGTTAGCTTTGTGTACATGTTTTTTGGATTAACCTCTTGCAACCCAAGGAGACACTATAGCCCACAAAAAAAGGTGGACTTGGACAACGAAATAGGGGAAGTGCCAGATCAAGTTGAGTGTAATAAATATTGTGTGGATACATCTGATGGAGTTAGTCATGCATCATTATGACAATTAATAAGGTGCTCAAGAAGAAGAATTCTTTTGTTGATAAGATTTTGAATGACTAATTATTTGTTCCACATGAAAATCTATTTTGTAGAGTTTCAATCCCATTTGAACTCTTGTTTCTTTTCAGTTGTAGTTTGAATAATTCAATATTTATTACATACTCTGATATCTTGGGAGATGTAGTTAATGATTTTATTTAGGATTCGTGTTTAGAATAAAATCCCCTATGCTTGTATATATCCAGTGGTTGAGTCTTTAGATAGTTAGTTGGTTAATCTCATAATGGATGATTTTTTTATCAGTTATCTCTTAGTTTTTAGTTGTAATTATAGGCATGTTGATCATTCAGAAATGATTTCCTTGAATACAATTTGTGAGGAAGATTTAATGTAATCCTTTGGAATGCATAATGAATGAAGTTCAAGTTTATATGGATGCATAAAATATGAAGATTTAGATTTGGTTTAATTAAGTGAAGACAACCACTTGAGCAGACCAATCAAGGTAACTATTCTTCACTACATTTATAGCCGTTTTACTTTTGTTTAGCAGTTATTTCCATTTATCATTACTTCATAAGTTGCATGGAAGTCATAATAGATTCTCATATTTTGATTGTTAGTCATGATTATTCATGTGCATGAATATATTTAATGACTTCTAGTACTCTGGATGTTAGAATAAGTTCAATTACTAGTTTAAATAGTTATGAGTTAGTTTTAGTAATTCTCTGTTAGCAGCAGTTCAACTATAGGCTATGTTGTAGGAACCTTTAGCCATTAGCGCTAGTTTACTTCTTTCATTGTTATGTATTTCTATGATTTTACAGCAATTATAATACCTTAAATAGGATAACCTAGATAACCTTAGGTCTCTGAATGCACATACAGTGCAATACCATCACAAGTTTACAAACCTTGGTTAACAATTTAATATAGTCTTTACAATGTTGATTGGACTGTTCAGCTAGTCATTCCCCTGAATTGTGTGGTTTCTGCCAAGTTTTCAAGACACTAGTTTAGACTCTACATTTTTGGCACCATTTTCAGGGATGGTGCTACCTTCGTAGACTTTTTTTTCCAAGCTTTCATTGTTTACACTTTGTTTTCAGCATTAGGACCGTTTGACTTAATCTTTTTCAACATACCAGAAAGTTACACTAATACTATGCAGGACTGCTAATATACAAAGCCATATTCATTGTATGCAAAGGCAGAGAGACTCCTTGGGAATATTCCTCCCCTCTACACGCCAAGAATCCATAGAAAAAAATGGTCACTCTAGTACTCTGAGTGAGGGTAATACTGAAGAAGAAATTTCCCTATCACCAACATCTACTACACCTACAAAGGGAACATACCAAACCATGGGTGATGCACCTAGGCACGATCCAAAACATGTGACCTTTGAGTTTCTAGTCACTCACCAAGAAAGGGCTATAGTGTTGAACAATATCCATCCTTCACCATTACTAGTATTTTAAGGGTTGGTGACTGAAGACCCAAACACATTTTTGTTTGAATTTGATGTCCTATGCAGGAGCTATGACTATACCTCTAATGCTCATAGGCTCAAGCTCTTCCCTACCACTCTAAAATGTGTATCCCTGAGATGGTTTATGGGATTAGGAAAGGATGTTATTATAGATTGGGATACTATGAAAATAATGTTCTTGGAAAAGTACCAAGACTATTGCAGAGGACTTGATAAGAGGAGAGGTGAAATTTCTAGAATGTCACAAAAGGAGGATGAACCATTAGAAGACTATGTGGAGAGATTTCAGTTTTCTTTGAAGAAAAACGAACAAAACAAGTTATTTGAAGAATCCCTCAAGTGAGTATTTTTGAGGGGAGTCAATGAGGACTGCATGGATTCCCTCAATCTTATTGTGCAAGGTGATATCTATCAAATTCCATTTGAATACATCTATAATGTCTATAGAAATTACTCCAGGACCTTCACTAAGAGGCGAAGAGGAGAGAGAACATCCACCATTGGCAAATAATCTACTGGGGTTTCAAAGATTGAGATAAGTAATTTTTTTTGCAACATGAAGGAGGACATTATCAATCATCTTGCCACTTAGTTGGACACTCTCCATATAAAGAAGAAGCAAGAGGAAGCTGAAGCAATGTTCACTGAATACTACACAAGTTGTAGGCAAAGGAAAGCAAACTATAAATGCAAAAGGGTGGCTAGTATTCAACAAGATAAAACATAGAAACCTAATTTTCAACCACTTGAAGGAGAAGATGGAAAAATATTTTACATATCTCAAAGAAGTACATATAAACAAAGAAAAGGCATGCCACAAGACCCTCTTAACTTCAGTTCATCCTTTCCAATTGGAAATCAAAAAATTTCTACCTAGAACTCTCAGCCCTGGCCACCCAGCCAAAATCAATGGTCAAACCCTCAACAATGGAAACAACCTTAGCAAAATTGGAACCAACAACAACCAAATCCTTGGCTACAACAAAATTTCCAAGGTTCCAATCACAATCCTCAATGGCCAACACAATAAAACCAATGGAAATGACAATGTAAAAGAGGTCAACATTGGCAGCAGTAAAACATGAATTATCAGTAGCCAGTGCTTCCTCCTTGGCCACAATAACAAGCCATTATGCCTAATCAATCCAATCCATAATCTTAGCCATCCAAACCACTAAAATTACATGCCCAACCTACACCTAACCCTAACAACAAGCCTTCCCAACATGCTTATACTAACAAGGCTACACAATACCCCACCTATGGGGTAGAGGTGAGTGATGTCCACCTCAAGTCAAGGAAATAACTAGCTAGACCTTCATCCCCTCAAATCACTGAGATGGAAGATGAGGAACCTATATTTAAAGCTTTAAAAAATCACCTTTGGGACCTAATTCAAATCAAGTACACCAGAATACCTCAAGTCCAAAGTCTCCTTCCCTTGAATGCTTAGCCATTCAACAACATCACACCCAAGTTGATACATACCTACGAGGTCAACTTAAGGATGTCAATATCAAGATTCCTCTCATCCAAGCTATTAAGGACATTCCAATCTATACTGAGGTAGTTAGGGACCTATGTCTTAAGAAACCATGGAGGAAAAGAAAGGACCCTCAGATAGTTCATGTCCTAGGGAACCTTGTTGATATATTTTAGGGAACACAACTATCCCTAAATACACAAACCCTGACAGTCCAATAGTGGATGTCAAGATTAATGGGACCCTTATCAAGGGCTCTAGGAGAATTCATCGCCAAAAATTCACCGTTGGAAATTTCACTACCAACAATTCACTGTGGGAAAATTTGCTGCCATGACAAATTCACCTCAAGGAAAATTCACCACCAACAATTCACTACCGCCAAAAATTAATCGCATTACTATTTTTTAATATATCTTTCCAAAACTTTGAAATTTTTTTTGCAAAGGAATAATTTGATTTATGATAATAAAAATGAAGTGACAATTATTCTTTTACAAAAAAAAAATCAAAGTTTTGGAAATATATATTAAAAATGTTAATGCGATTAATTTTCTATGGCGGTGAATTGTTGGTGGTGTATTTTCCTTGAGGTGAATTTGTCATGGCGGTGAATTTTTTGGTGGTGAATTTTCTAGCGGTGAATTGCTGGTGATGAATTTGCTTTATGCCCTTATCAAGAACACCTTGATAGACTTAGGGGCAGCAATAAATGTCATGAATAAAGAGACAATGCAATTACTTCGGTTAGCCAACCTTAGACCTATACCAACTATTTTATAGTTGGATGATAGGTCAACAGTCAAGCCTAAATGAATCATTGAGGATTTAGTTATTGCATTATATTCTTGGGAATATCCTATTGATTTCATAGTTTTACAACCAAAGGTTAACCTTGCAGGATATCCACTCATCCTAGGTAGACCATTGCTAGCTACAATTGATGCACTCATAGGTTGTAGGTCTAGAAATATGATAATATCTAATGGGATTGTGACCAAGAAATTGGTCCTCTATCCTCCAACCCAACCTCATGTTGATCTTGAGAAAACCATTTGGCCAAATTTGGATGAAGAAGATAACTGTTCCCTACAAAATTTGATGACAATAGAACACAACCCTTAATTGGATGACCAAGATGAAGATGATCTAATTTCTCACATAATACATAATGGCTGTAGTAGGAGCCTGCATCAACATGACCATCTCTCATGTTTACAAGACCCCTTGTAAATCATTATACCTGCCATCTCCTCAGAAGAAATATTTCAGATTTTCCATTCCTTACTACCGTAACAGTGTGTACCAATCATTCCTAGCCTTGACCTCTCGTCTATGCAAGAATCATCCAAAGAACTAGAATTCATGTCAGGAAAAATGTTGAACATAAACAATACATTGATTGAATAACAATAGAATTCCCTAACTACTATGTTGTAGGCACACGTAGTATCCTTCACATGGGACTACCATGATATGAAGGGAATAGATCCTAATTTATGTATGCATAGGATCTATATAAATGATGGCTATAGACCCATTAGATAGCCTCAAAGATGAATGAACTCTTCCTTGAGAGAAATAGTTAAAGTTGAACTTCAAAAACTCCTTGATGTAGGCTTCATTTATCCTATATCTGATAGTGAATGGGTATCACCTTTAGTCATTGTTCCCAAGAAAGGTTGAAAATGGAGGGTATGTGTATATTATAGGGAAGTAAACACAACCGCAAGGAAGGACCATTTTCCATTTCCCTTTATAGATCAAGTTCTTGACTCTTTAGCAGGGAAGAAGTAATTTTCATTCCTATATGGTTTTAGTGGTTACAATTAGATAAAAAATTGCTCCAGAGGACCAAGACAAGAAAAAATTCACATTTCCTTGTGATACTTATGCCTACTCTATTCTACCCTTTGGATTATGAAAATTCTCTAGCTACTTTCCAGAGGACAGTGTTCAACATCTTTTCTAATTATGCTCATGACTCTATGGAGATATATATGGATGGCTTCACTACATATGGGGAAACTTATGAGGAAGCCCTTAGCAATTTGGAAAAGGTTTTATAGAGATGTAAAGAACACAATTTGTCCCTCAATAATGAAAAGTGCTTTATAATGATGACTCAGGGAATTGTTTTAAGGCATTTCATATCCAGTGCATGGATCTAAGTTGATCCACATAAGATAGAAATCATTTCTACATTGCATGTTCCACATAGGCAAAGAGATGTTAGAAGCTTCCTTGGCCATGCAAGCTATTAAAGGAGGTTCATTAAATACTTTAGTAATATTGTTGCACCATTATTTGTTCTACTGACTCAAGACATAGAATTTGGTTGGACATCAAAGTGCCAACATCCCTTTGAAGAACTAAATAAATCCTTAACACATGTACCTATTTTGAGGGGGCCAAATTTGACCTTAACCTTCTATATAAATAGTGATGCTTCAAATTTTGCTACTGGAGTAGTTTTGGGTCAAAAAGAAGGTACCAAAGAATATGTTATTTACTACATTAGCAAGAATCTTTAGGGAGCAGAGTTAAATTATACTGATATAGAGAAGGAGATGTTAGTAATAGTGTATGCCATCAATAAATTTAGGCATTACATTATTGGTTATCAAGTTTTTGTTCACACATACCATACAACAATCAAATATTTAATGAACAAGCCTGTAGTAGGGGGTAGACTGGTCAGATGGTTGCTCCTTCTACAAGAATTTGATATCACAATAGTGAAAAAACCTGGTAAGGAAAATGTAGTAGCATATTTTCTATCAAGGTTGCCAACATAATCAACAAAAGGGGTAGTGGATGACTCATTTCAAAATGAGCACTTGTTTTCTCTTAATATACATATACCCTGGTATGCTGACATTGTAAACTATTTAGTGGCAGGGTAGGTTCCACAACACTTTTCTCCAAAAGAAAAGAGACAATTGGTACATAAGTTTTTTCCATACTCTTGGATATCTAGTTATTTGTTCTACACTGGCCCAGTCAATATCATGAGAAGGTGCATAAGGGAAGATGAAATCTATGATATCATGAAGGCTTGCCATGATGAACCATGTGGGGGTCATTTTGCAGTAAAAAGAAAATCATTCAAAATCCTCACAACTAGTTACTATTGGCCAATTTTACACAAGGATTCTATCAAGTATACTAGAAGCTATGATAGATGCCAAAGAATGGGTAAGCCAACAAGGAGTGATGAAATGAAATTACAACCTTAGTTAACACTAGCTCCCTTTGAAAAATGGGGTCTAGACTTCATTGGACCAATTTCACTTACTTCTAACAACAAGGATTACATTCTAGTTTGCATTAATTATTTGACTAAGTGGGTAGAAGTGAAGGCATTACAACTTTTTGGAGATGGAAATGTGGCTAAATTCTTGAATGAGGACATTTTTACTAGGTATGGAGTACCTAGGGAGATAGTAATTGATTAGGGTGCACAATTTACTTCAGAGCTCATTACCAAATTGGTTGCAGAATATGAAATCAAGCACAAAAGGCCAACACCATATCACCCTCGGGACAATGGCTAGGTGGAGGTTACCAATAGAGAAATTGAAAGTATTCTAACTAAGACAGTGCAATTACACAAAAAATATTGGGTTTCCAGATTACCAGAAGCAATATGAGCATATGAAACAACATGGAAAACAACCACTGGTTTCACACCATATGAGCTATTTTATGGAAAAATAATAGTCCTCCCAATAGATTTTGAGTATAAGACATTAAGAACAACAATGGAGTTGGACATGGATCTCATAGTAGCTCAAAAGGAAAGGTTACACCATTTAAATGGACTAGATGAAATCAAGATGGAGGAAATCCATCACATTAAGATAGTACAAAAGAAGAGGACAAAGTGGCATGACTAATATATCAAGATGAAGGAATTTAATGTAGGTGTCTAGGCCTTATTATATGATTCAAGATATAAGGATTTCAAAGGGAAAATCCAATAAAGGTGGTTGGGACCTTATGAGATCAGCCAAGTCTTTTTTAATGGGGTAGTAGAGTTGCACACCATAGATTTTGTAAGGTTCTCTCTCCTAGTTAATGGCCATGGGCTAAAACTTTATAAGAAACTAGTACAAAAGGAAGATTGTATTCTTTCTCTCATTCAATAGTATGGTCCCCATAGTGAACCAGATATAGATTTAGAAACACAAAATGATGACTCAACAACAACAAATGTACCATGTTCTTCAGGTGACTCAAAGATTAACTTACACAGCTCAATCCCTAAGGTCAATCAGGTTTAATTTCTTATTCCACCTCATATGCACACACAACATAGTTCTAATGATGTACACATTTTTTCTAGAGGGACATGTCTTATATAAAACTATCATTATTCTGATAGGGACTTGTTGCAACAAGGACTTGTAGCACAACATCTACCACAATTCAAAAGGGACTTGATGCCGAAGGTAACCACAACACTATCTAGTAGGAGATTTCAAAAATTGGTGCCACATTAATTACAGTTCACACCTTTTACACCTCACATTTCTCACACATGCAATATTCTTCTTATCACAATAAGTACCCACAAAATGCTTATCTTATTTCATGCTCCCAATTCAAATTTTAATCATTTGAACTGTCACATCACCAACCATCATCCATCTATTTTGTTTCATTACATTACACCTGCCACCCCATCATCCATTCACCTACAATTACTTCCTATCACATCAAATCATATTGTGGATACATTTTATTCAGCTCACACACCTGACGTTCAATTCGTCACCTCTAACAGGTACACAAGGTACATTACCATAAATTTCATGGATTTATTAACACTTTCATTATGTTTTTTCATATTAAATTAAGCATGCATTATATTCATTCTATTTATTTCCATACTCTATAATGATACCTTTTCCTATCACAATTTGAAGTGAGGTCACTTCAAACCTTAAGTTGGGGGGAGCGTACAATATCAACCAATTTTTTTCATTTTTTGCTGGACCTAAAAACAAATGCAAACAAATAGATATGACATGCAAACTTTTTGTCCTAAAATTGCACCTACTTTTTGATGTAAATTTAATTTCCAATTTCCTAAATCTGTGATTTTGAGCTAAGTTGAACCCAAAACCCATCTTTAAGCTCAATTTAGTTGATACGAAGAAGGGAATTTGAAGTTATAGTATAGTGGTAGTGGGAGTGCATGAGGAAATAGCAAAATAACATAAGGGTTTAAGGGTGGTGAAGTGAAAATTAAGCTAAATTTTTAAGGTTAAAACATTGAGCAGAGGTAAAGAGATTCATTGGCACACAAAAAAATATTAGAAGATGAAATGGTATTGCCTATCTTCACAAGAGTTGGTTGGATCGATTATTTTTTAAAGCTAATAGAATTTGACAATGACATAACAAGCATATTTGCAGCCACATTCGAACACGATGAAGAAATGGTAAAATGGTTGTCAATAGATGCATTTGAAGTCACCATAACACAAGTATCTGGTTTTCCTAGAAATGGATTAGAGTTTCTAGTTCGAGCGAATGCAGTGGTCGTAAGAGAATAATTTTGTGAGCGAGGAGAAAATTTGGATTCGTTGTCCCAAGGTACAAATAGACTTTCTCTTCCATGGTTTTGGGCCAACTGTGCGTCCTATTTTATTAGATACCTTACTTGTGATGGTAGACAAAACCTTCTCTATACTGTACATTTCAAATTACTTAGTCATCTTTGCCATAATAGGCTAGTAAATGTGCCCAATTTCCTCTATAATATGTTCAAAAGGATGGCATCTGAGTAATAGAGGAAATTGAGTGGCACAACTTTATCACATCATTGTTTGATTGCCCTATTAGTAAAAAGGAGCTTGAGAATTCAATATCCCCAGCTCTACTAGAAAGACTTTGTGGAATTTCAAGATATTAATAGCCTACTTGAGGCACTTGAAGTACCTAAAACCTTAGAACCTCAAGCTGAACCTACAAGAGGAAGTTCTCTTGTCTCACCTATGGCTTCACCTACTCGTAGCCAAGGTGAGCCCAAGGAGCACAATGTGCCAGAGTCTAGGTCACCATTAGTTGAAGAAATTCTATCTTCCTCAAAACCACCTAAATCCAAGAAAAGGAGAGGTAGTACATCCACAACATCCACACCTTCTAAAACAAAGAAGAAAAAGAAGGATGGTCAAAAGAAAAAGAAGGATGTTTAGAAGGAGAAACCCACACCTAGGCATTCAGGACGATTGAAAAAGCAAGGTGTTATGAGGGGGAGTGTGGAAAAATTTGGATAAGAGACAAAGGGAAATGAACAACAAGAAGAGGATGTGATGATGATTGAAACAAATTTATAAGGGAATGGAAATACCCCTAGAAATGTGCATACACCTACAAAGAGGAAGAGATATGTGTCCACCACTTCTGACTCAAACTCAGATGATGTATTTGTTTTCAAGAAAATACAAAATAAAACCCCAGATAGTCCTACTTATGAAGACTATGATTGTACATGGGGTGGTAATGAATAGTTTTTGGAAACAAAGGAAATGTTTATAGAAGAAAGAAATTTCAGGAAGGAGCTTCAAGAAGCTCTGATAGAATTAAACATCTAGAAGAATTAGTGCAAATTTATGAAAAGAGAGAAAAATAAAGGGAGACAAAAATACAAGAATTGGAAGAAAAATTGCAGACATATGGCCATGGTGCAAAGCTAGATCTATTGACACAATTGGCCATTACCAAAATAGGGGATGGATCACTTGTATTAGCAAATCAGAAACCTCCTCCCATAAATCTCTAATTCACCACACAACTTTGTCTCTTGGTTATCAGCTATGGAAGGTGACTGATGAATTCTCACAGGAAAAAGAAAATTGGAGAAGGGAAAGAGAAACTTTTATTACAGAACATGCCAAAGTGCTGGAAGGAAAAAAGATTGAGCTAAAGAAAATAGCAGTCAGATTTGAAGAAGTGGCAAATAAATTTTCCCAAATTATAAGATGTAGACCTCCAACAAGAACATATGCACTATTTTTGCAAGAAATTTTTTTGAGTTTTCAATTTAGTAGGCTAATCAGTAACTAATCAGTTGAAATAAGTAGGAACTTTGATTTTCTTAATGTTTTTGTTGATTCTACACCAGAAGGGCAGGATCAACTGTGTGAGTACTATTTGCACAACTATATGGTGTCAGAAGAAACATATTGGAATTATATGATGTTTGTAGGGGATCCACAGGTGAGGGCACTAGCCTCTTATTATAGGAATGAACAATTCAAGGGAGAACTAATGGAAGAATATGAGAAGGAGAAATCAGTTACTCTCCCAATATGGAAAGAGTCTAAAGACCCTGATGCACTTATAGATGAATGGTTAAAAGTATTGGCTCATAAAGGTGTAGGAAGGAAGATTATGAACCTAAGAACAAAGGATTATAAAAGTGAAAACATTAGCTGTGGGATTGGATCAACAATGTTATAGTTATATGCAGGACACATGGAACAACTTGACCCCAAAGTTGTAGAGAAAAGAACCTCATTTAATATACAATTTTACCACCATGCTTGAGAGGGTACACAGATACATTGAAAATTTCTAATAACATAGGACTTCACTGGGTGCAACTCAAATTCCACCCACCTATGCTAATCTATCCAGTTCCACATTGGATTGGAGACAAAGGTGAGGAGTGTGAGAAAGCCAGGATCAACAGAATGAGAAGACTTTCAACTTACAGAGGTTTCTACTTAAAGAAGATCAAGGGATTTGATGTTGTCATGGACCTCAGGGAGATTACTCTGTGTTCTAATCTATAACCCTAGTGTTTTGCTTGAGGACAAGAAAAAATATAGTTGGGGGGAATGATGAATCTATTTATTAGTCTATTTTTTGTTTTTTTAATGCATACTTTCATACATTATCAAACAAACCTTTCAGACAATAATCCTATGCTATGCTATCATTTTATGCTTATTATACAACCTTGGACCTAAATTATAGTAATGGAAATATATTTATGACATAGTAGCATTGCATGATTTATATGTGAGTATGTATGAAATGTGGATGGAATTTTGTGTTTAATCATGGTAGTTATCTTTGTGTACATGTTTTGTGGATTAACCTCTTATATCCCAAGGAGACACTATAGCCTATAGAAAAAGGAGGACTTGGATAAGGAAATATGGGAAGTGCCAGATCAAGCTGAGTGTAATAACTACCGTGTGGAGACACCTGATGGAGTTAGTTGTGCATCATTATGACAGTTAATAAGGCACTAAAGAAAAATTATTTTGTTGATAGGATTTTGGATGAATGAATATGTGTTCCACATGCAGATTGTTAGAAATAGGATGCCATTTAATTGCAATCCTAAACTTTATTTCATGTATCTCCTAAGTCCTTGGAAAGTGTTCCCCAACACTAGGATTAGAAAGAGGTTAAATTTGAATGAAATGAACATGTTAATTGACATTTGTAATTAATTTTAAATGATAGGAACATGTGAGGGCATCCAAGATGAGTTCCTATTTAATAGGAGCACATGGGGTGCCCACATGGAAGGTGGAACCCGCCTTGAGTTAAGTTAACTGTTTGGAGAAAGATAACACTTCAGTAATGCATGCAAAGATCCTAGAAGATAGGGATTTATTTTTGCATGCAAGGAGTTCAATTCAATTTAGTTTAGTTCAGTTTAGTTCAGTATCAGTTCAGTTCAGTATTAGTTTAGTTTAGTTCAGTTTAGTTTAGTTTAGTTATGGTTCAATTATCTTCAGTTGCATGTAGTTAGTTTCAGTTGAATGCTAGTTGACATCAGTTGAATTGGAATGCATGATTAATGGCTTGAGTTGCATGACAGATAATAGGTGATACATTCATTAAGTGGGGATGATCAATCATGCATCATGTTTGCATGAATTGATGGAGAGATATTTTTCAGTTAACAGAGATTGACTTGGACCCACCTTGGGTGCCCAAGTTGGCATCTTGGAGTTAACACTTTTGCATGAGAAAATATTTTATAAGGTTGAGTTAAGTGGGCCCATTCTTGGGAACCAACTTTGAGGAGAAGCTTAAAAGATATCTTTGTAGTCAACGTTGAGTTATGACTTTAGTTTGGGATGCCCAAATTGATGAAGGACTTGATTTGACATTGTTTTTCACGGGAGAACTCTACTTGCAAAGAATAGGCGTAGGTTTTGTGAGATAAGCTTTGTGCTTTGTAATTGTAAACTCTTTGGAGTTTACAAGGCTCATTATTGTCTATAAATTGCAGCAAGTTGAAGAGAGTTTTATTAGATTTTACTATAGGTTCTAAAAGAAGAATTGTTGAAGGCAAAAGAAGCATCTCAAGCAAGGATTGATAAATAATTATTGTAATCTTATTCTAAGGTTAAATAATACAAGCACTATTGATTTTGGTGGTGGATTTTTTTCCCAAAAGGGTTTCTCCATGGTATATGCTATGTCACTTCTATCTTCTGGTCTTATTCTTCTACAATCTTTTGTCTACTTCTACAAATGGTAAAATGAATCTAAATAGATAATCATCTACAAAGAATTTGTAACAAAGAACACTTATTTAGTTGATCAACAATATAATAGTTTTACAAGTTTTAAAGCTACATAATTACCTCCATTTTCAACATTTGGCATCAGAGCTAACAGTTGGGTAGAGTTTGGGACGCCTTTCTCTTAAAAGTTTGAAGGTTTTTTGGCTGTAGTGAGAGCTTTTACTATTGTTTTATTGCTGATTTTGGAGAATACGTTTGTTACAATGAGTTTTAATTCTTGTTTAGATATTGAAAGATTCAATGGATCTAATTATGAGATGTGGAAACTAAAAATGGAGGATCTCGTTGAAGAGAGAGATTAGTGGTTAGTTGTTGATAATGAGGCAAAGTCACCTACAACGATGTCAGAGGAGGATTGGGCTAAGCTTGATAAGAAGGAAAGAGGGACCATAAGATTATGTCTTGTTGATGTTCTCTTGAATGTTTCAGAAGAAACTACTGCATATAAGTTGTGGAAGAGAATAGGTGATATCTATCAAACCAAAAGTCTTACTAATAAGTTGTATTTGAAAAGGAAGTTGTATTCTTTAAAGATGAAAGATAGTGATTATTTTGCAAATCATTTGAATGATTTTAATTTTATTCTAAGTCAATTAGCATTTGTAGATGTAAAACTAGAAGATGAAGATAAATGCATTTTTTTACTTTGTTCTTTACCAGAATCTCGGGAAAATCTAATTGTTGCTATCAGTGGTAGTGGTGTAGATCCGAAGATGGACAATATAATTCTTACTCTCCTATTAGAAGAGATGAGGATGAAGTCTAAAACAGAAATCCAAGATGCCTTATTTGTAAAAGGTAGGCCTAAGAAAAAGGAACCTAAGGGAGACAAGGAAGGGAAGGGTAAGTCTGAAGGACGGAGTAAGGTAAAGTGTTGGAACTGTGGGAAACTGGGACATGTGAAGAAGGACTATAAGAACAAGAAAAATAGTTTTGATTCTTCTACAGAGGAATCCTCAAATGACAGTAATCATGCATTGATCATTTCATGTAAAAATGTTAGTGATGACTCGTTTCTTGGTGTTAAAGAGTGATCTTCATGAAGAGGATGCTAGTCATGATGCCATGTGTATCTTGTACCATGATTCAGTGGGAGTTGTTGGAAATGATGTGGATGCATCATTGGTAAGGTTATCTTCATGTGATTGGGGATATGTTCTTTCTTGGTTTAGAGTGGTTGCTATTATGTCATGGTTTACTCTTGATACAAATTTAGAGTTTGGCATGGTACTTGTTCTCTTGAGACTAGGATGTTTATGTATGTTATGGTGCATGTGATCTCCTTGGAGGAGATGGTTAGATCATGTTGTCATGTTTATGTTCTTGATTCATGATTGGAGCTTTGACATTGATCTTGTGTAGTTCTCTTATGTATTGGGTACATTAACCATTTGCTTGATTACTTCATGATAGTGTTATGTTGCGTTTGGAGTTTGGAATGGATTGGTTGGTTATAGGTCCTCATGGATACTTGGAGAAATAGGTGAGGCTTGAGTTATCTTATGGTAAGAGATATATGTTGGAATGGTTACTTGTAAGAAAAAAAAATTCAACAGTAAAGACCAAGAAGCCTACACCTTGGTTGGATGTGAGTTCAACACACTCAACGGTTTCACGTGCCTCCAAAGAGGCAGTTTGGTTACAAATACTTGGGAAAGGTATTGGTTTTAATTGCAAGAAAATTAAACTTGAATGTGATAGTCAGAGTGTTATTTTTTTAGCCAAAAATGTATGTATCATGCTCGTACTAAGAATGTTGATGCTAAGTATCACTTTGTGTGAGAAATGGTTGAGAGTGGAAAGGTATTAATTGAGAAAGTTGAAAATTTGATTAATGCTATAGATTATCTTATGAAACTAGTTCCTACAGATAAGTTCTCTTGGTGCAGGAAGGCCATTGGCCTTGAGTCTTGTACTTGATTTATAATAATGATTCCTTGTTTAGAATAATTGCAATGTATAATGTCAAGTGGGAGAATGTTGGAAATAGGATGCCATTTAATTACAATCCTAAACATTATTTCATGTATCTCCTAATTCCTTGGAAAGTTTTCCCCAACACTGGGATTAGAAAGAGATTAAATTTGAATGAAATGAACATGTTAATTGACATTTGTAATTAATTATAAATTATAGGAACTTGTGAGGGTGTCCAAGATGAGTTCCTAAATAATAGGAGCACATGGGGCGCCCACATGGAAGGTGGAACCCACCTTGAGTTAAGTTAACTTTTGGGAGAAAGATAACACTTCAATAATGCATGTTAATATCCTAGAAATTATGGATTGATGTTTAAATGCATGGAGTTTAGTTCAGTTTGAAGTTTAGTTCAGATCAGTATCAGTTCAGTTCAGTTTAGTTCAGTTTTGTTATGGTTTAGTTATCTTCAGTTGCATGTAGTTAGTTTCAATTGAATGCTAGTTGACTTCAGTTGACTTGGAATGCATGACTAATAACTGGGTGAAGCCACATAAGTGGTTTACACTTTTGTGGAGGAAGGAAATTTTGAAATTTCCACACTCTTCATAGAAAAGTGGTTCGGCCGAACCATATGGCTCGACCGAACCATTTGAATGGTTCGGCCGAACCCAAAACCAAGCCAAATAAAAAAAACATATTAAGGGGGTTTGGCCGAACCTGGTTCGGTCGAACCCCCTTAATATGAAAAAACCAAAAAAAGTGTGAAAGTGCTTTCACTTTCACACTTTCACTGTGAATTACCAGTCACTGTCCCTGCGCGCGGCGAACATAAACCGAACGGCGACCCAACAAAATTTCTCACCAACGAAAGCAAAGTTCGGGTCGTTTTCTTCAAACTTCATCATTCCAATTCGCATATCGACCACTATTGAGCACGAGGTATTTAAAATTCCTTTTTTTTTAAGTTCAAAATGCATGTATTTGTTTAATTTCAAAACCCTATATGCAAATTTTTTTTAAATTTGTTGAATTCAAATTGCACTTGTTTGAACGTTTTTAAAGCATTTTTAATAGTATTTTGTTTCCCCGTTTTGCATAATCCAAAGGTTTGAGTAAGGAAAAATGAGTTTCCTCCGAAAATTAGTGCAAAAAAACATTATAATAGCTCTCAACATAGTCTAAAAAATGAAGATAAATACATTCCTAAAGACTAGAAATGTAGGGTTAAGCTCACAAAATAATTTTAAAACTACAAATTTAGGGTCAAACTTGTAGATGAAAATGCAAATTTCATACATGTAGGAGTGAACCGTGAAATTCATAGCTTGATTTGTTAAGGTATTATAATATTAAATCTTATAAAAATTCAAGAATCATATCATTGATAACATTGTCTTCATGTAGTGTGTACAAATTGAAATATAATTGACTAAAACTATAAGTTACTCTTATTGAACAATTTCCTCATGTAGTGTGTATAAATGGAACCATTGATTGAAAATATAAATCAAACCATCAAGAACAAAGACTTGATTGTGTCTTCATGCCCTCAATTAATATCATTTACAAAGTTTGGTCTTGGAAACCATAAAATTAACAATTACATTCTCTACCCTATTATTTGATGTATTATAATGCAATTTTATATACTACCAAGCAAATTCAATGGTCACAAGTTTGTAGAGACACTCTAGAAAAAGGTCTATCATGTGTTTAAAATACTATTCATATTGTAACACTAGAGATTCTAAGTAATATGAGAATCCCTGCATAATTTTATATAATGTATTTTCATCATCACTAACTATAGTAGACTAGTTTCTATCACTATTCAATTCATCTTCTTTCATTAGTCCATCATGACTTGATTATTCATCCTCCTTTATATTTAGAGAATAAGAAGAATATATAGAACCACTACAAAATCTTCACACATATCACTAAAAGTTGATGTTTGGTATAAATGTATCCACATGCAAACAAGAGCCACCTTTGGACATTACTATTATCAAAAGGACAAACCTTATTAGAGCGAGTGCAAAAAGATGTGGGGCCAAAAAGTGGCCACCCCACCTTTTGGCCCCATCATATTAAGTATCAAGCATTAATGTTGAGGTACGCTATTCGAGGAAACTTGAATGATGAGTAAGTGAAGAGAGAGTGGGACTTTATTGTTCACAAAGTGGGAAGAAATAAAAGCAAAGGAAGTGGAAATGGGAAACATGTAGAGAATAAAAAAAAAATGGTGGAAATCAAGGAAGGATTAAAAGGAAAAGAAAGAGGGAAAAGGGGAGGATAGAGGCAAAAGGAGGAAGAAGGTAGTGCAAATTATACATTTTTGAAGCTTGTGAAATTCGAGTATGTAAACCTAATAGTTTTTACTTGGTGTAATGAGGTATGATTTTTTATGAAGGTTCTTTTTAGTATTTTTATATGTAATGTAAGAGAAAAAGCTATTCTTGTATGAAATTCTAGAAATCATGTTAAAAAGCATTAGCTTGTAATTTCTACTATGTGAATGGAAATCTATTGCTCTACCTAGGACATTTAGAAGCTTGTGTTGCATTCATGAAGCCAAACATAGTAGATATTTTTTTTACTTTATGTGTGTTATTGGAGATAGGGTTTTAGTATATAGAACCATACAATAAAATGGGGTAATTCCTTGTTTGAACTAAAAACCCTACTATTTTTTAGTGAAGGGATAGCTAGCTATAACATTTTGACTTTCACTTGTGAGTCTAAACACCCATATGGGTTATTGTTGCTTTGTCTTATGGATTATGGTAGTAAATTCTTAAGATGTATGTAAATCTAGAAGACCAATGTTGAATATTTATTTGTTGATAGGCTAAATAGAGTTAGAATTAGTATGGGTTCATTACATGTATGCCATTCAACATTCATGCACATCATATATATGTGAGAGAGATAGTGATAAAGAGAGATAGAGATAAAGGGTAATATAGATAGATAGAATAAGCACAAACCATTTGCTATGAATATGCACAAAATATTTATATATTGATCTTGATAAGGTCATGAAGACATACATAATACATCATGAAAATATCATATACAGTGACATGAGGCCAACATTGTCTCTTAGACTACAAAATATCACCAATATATATTCATGAAAATAGTTATGAATGTGTCATAAAGATATAAAAGTGTTTATGTATGTGTAGCAAATGCTATTAATGAAACATTATGCCTCTCTTTGCTTGACTAGAAACTGAACTTCGATCCCTTGAATTAGTTATTATCTTGCATTGTGTTGATTGTGTGTGCCCCTAACAATTATGCAACTCAACCTACACACACAAACATATTATAAAATTAGAGATTATACCAAAATTTATAAATAAATAAAATATTGTTTTAAAATGATATTAAAATAATAAACACACTTACAACAAACTAATACTCAACATCATCAACAAAGGGTTGTCCTCAAAAGAGGATGCTTACAAAACAAAATCAAAATGTGTGTGTATCCATATATACATATATATACATGTATGCATACACATATACATATACATACATGTATATACGTATACATAAATATACATACACACATACATACATACATACATACATATGTGTGTGTATTTATGTATACGTATATATGTATACATATATATATATACATATAGAAAATAAATGTATGTATATACATATATACATGCATATATACATATGTATGTATACATGAATGTGTCTACATATCTACATATACATATATACATATATACATATACATATTTAGATATGTGCATGTGTATGTATACATATGTAGATATATTCACATATACATGAATATGTATGTATAGTACATGAGTAATTTTTTTAATGAAAACCATGTTTAGGAATGAAAATATCCAATCCCTTATGCTTCTAAACTAAAGTTTGCAATGCTTATGGTTCTTTTGGCCTTATAGATTCTTGAATCATTTTATAATATAAAACCAAAATATAACCTACTTTGGCTCTAATAATTGTAAACCCTTTAGGAATTCTAAATTGTTGCATCTTGTCTTGATTTTCCCACCATTGTTATTCCTTTTAAAAATTTACAAATTAGGAAAATAATCCTTGCACTTATATAGAGGATCCTTATGTATGTTCTTAAAATTATTTAAGGTTAAATGACTTAATCTAAAATAAAGGCATATACGGATCTCTTGCAATTGTAACCTCTTTGCTAAAATACTTTGGAACTAATAGGATTCAATTGTGTTTTATGACATAGGTCTATATTACCACAATGATGTATGTATAGGTGTACATTTTAACTTGGTTAGCTTTCCTAGCAAGTTCTTCATTACAACAATCACTCCACCTTGTCACTCAATCAAGCCCACTAGAACATATATTGGAATTTAACCTCTTTCATACTAAAAGAAAAAGTAATCATTAATTATATTTAATTTACCATATAATTTGATCTAAGTAATGCATTTTATAAGATCTAATTGGTGTATTTATAAAAACTATTTTGTGTTTTGGGCATAGGTGGTCCTAGAAAATATGCATAAATAATAAGATAGACTATGGATTATCTTTTAAATATTGTTCACGGTTTTTCATGTCATATTTTTATAGGAGGTCCTCATAATTGGTATTCTTGTATGGTATTAGAGCCAAGCTAGGTGCATTTGACACCTATGTTTTGGCTCAAGGGAGTGTGTTGGAGAAATGATACACACCTAAGTCATAAAAAGACTCATCACAATGTGAGTCATTAGCTCAATAGTAGAGCATCCTAACACCAAATGGGAGGTCCTAAGTTTGAATACTAGTTAGTCCATAGAAATTTCTATAAAAG
Source organism: Sequoia sempervirens (assembly GCA_007258455.2). NCBI lineage: Eukaryota > Viridiplantae > Streptophyta > Pinopsida > Cupressales > Cupressaceae > Sequoia > Sequoia sempervirens. The sequence continues at coordinate 22,959 of VDFB02054560.1, forward strand.
TCAATCACTAGTACATAAGAAGAAGAATAAGTACCCTTATGATTTTTATTAATACCAACAAATTATCATTCCTCACATACATAGGCGAATCAATGATTTCAAGCTCGTCAGCATGTATATGTACCTCAATCTCGCATGACCCTCATATAAAACCATTTTATTAGATTTATTTAGTGTAAAATATTTAAATTTTCATTAGGAGGAACAATTGAGGATTGACCCCAATATTAACCCCTCAACTATTTTTTTTTTTTGGAATCAAATCATGTCATTGTTCCCTTAATCCCATAAAATGTTGAGTATGATACAATTAACTCTACAATGATTTAATAACAGGTATTTCTCATTATATCTTTTTGGGAATAACTTTGGAATTTATCTAATGGCCTAATAGGAGGAAGTGTAATCATTCTGGCTTATAGTGAAATTTTGAAGCATTTTACAAGGAAAAAGTTGGAGGCTTTAAGTCATAATTATATTAAAGGCATTTATATTATGGTTGTACAATAGTCATTTCCATTATTTTTACTATCCTTTTGGAAATAATTTTTCTTTTAAATTTTAGGGTAGGATGATGTAGATGAAGCATTAGAAGATCCATAATTAAGTGTGGTAGCCTCTAACAAATTTAGTTCTTTACATTCATCTCACTTGCACATGCAAATGTTAAGAATGTATATACTTTGTCGATCCTTGTTTATAGTCAAAAATCTAAAATAATAAACTTCAATCTAACATTCCTAATATTTGCATTGGCCAATTTCAATATTAAAAAATAGACCCAAATGGAAGATAATACTATTAAATTTCATGGGAAGAACTTAGCCAATAACTTATCATCATACACAAAATCCAAATATGTAGCACTAAAAACCTTGAATGTGTCATGGGATCTCCTTTAACATTGTGCATCTCAAATCTAGGATCAAAAAATACAAAAAAAAATGGATATGTAAAATTTTTAATAGAAATTGAATTGTGTTTGATTTTTATATGTATGTCTTTTTTTGTTTCCATTAGGTAAGGAATCAACATTA
>VDFB02054561.1:0-38059 GCA_007258455.2 Sequoia sempervirens
TATGAGAATGTGGTTATCCCTTTGATTGTGAAGGAGAGTGCTGAGGTTGAGACACTACAATCGATTAGTTTCTTGACCCAAAGCGTCATACGACATGCTAGTTTTGTAGAATAGGGAGAGTCAGGTGAGTCTTCAGGCAGTAGATTTCCTCATATTTTTCAAGCTTTCTAGACACCCAATGGTTATGACCCCACACATATTCAAGACGTAGGTACGTAGGGTACATCTATAGGTGATGATATGGTGACAACAAATGTGCTCCTTAATGAGGCATTCAACCTTGATAGTCAGGTAAATTTTAGCAAGTTCATTGAATTTAATTTATTAAATTTATTTTTTGAAATGCCAGATTAACTAAATTATTTTAATGATTATAATGAAATTTCAAGGTCATAGCACTCATTCAATTTTCAATAGTCCTCCACCTCCTTATTATGCGACGACGTTTACTTTCAAGATATGTAACTAGTAAGTAATTATAAATATTATATGTCAATAGCATTGTTACATGAATGATATTCGTATATCTAATTTTAGATGTTGAATATTTTAATCTTGTATATTTGATGACAACACCTCCTAGTGGAGGTGGACATTGAAGCTTCACTCAGGTAATAAAATAAAGAGTTTAACTAATGAATTGTAGAATCATTTGAGAGCAAACAAAATGACGGGTGTGCTGGGTGGGAATAGGAGTGGAGGAGGGGATTCAAATTCTGTAGACAAAGGAGGTGATGATTATGATGATAATGTCGATGATTTCAATTTGTCACTAGTTTATTTTCCTCCTATGGTGCAGTCGTTTGTGTCTAGGGAGGTCTTTGTGATTCTCTCAAGCCTCTTGGTTTGGTGGAGTTGGCGTGCAGTGGTTGGAGTTTCTACCTCGTCCGAGGGTGCAGTTTGGAGGAAATTTGTTGTGGATGGAGCTTGCACCTCGCGGGGTGTGGAGGATGTTTTGGGTCTATCTCTTCCCTTGGTGGAGTATCCTTCTATTGCTACTAACTTTCCTACATGTGGGTGTTTGTCTTGTGGCTGTGTTTCATTCTTTTCCCCTCTTTATGGTTTGGTGGTGTTTTCTGTTGGTAGTTTGTGAGGAGTTTTGGCCCCTCTCTGGCTTTGGCTGGCGTGTCAGGGTTGCTTGGTGTGCTCTCTTGTTGGGTCTTCTCTTTACTACTTTTATGTGTGGGAACCCCTGTTCCCCCTAGGGTTTGCTTATTCCTGAGCATTCTGAGATTGAGTTTCTTCTTTTGATGGTGGTCAGGCCTATGCATTCTATGTTTGAATTTTTGTCTTATCTATGCTTGAAACATGGTTGTCTTCTAACCTCACTTTTTCATTGTGGTGAGGGTTTTGTTGTCCTTCGCCTTCTTGGGTCCATGGCACTATTCTATGTGTTTCCTATTGTGTATCTTTGGGTCACTCTAGCCTTGCCTATAGAGGTGGTCCTATCTTCTATTGAGGGGGAGATGGATGTGGCTTGTTGTGACCTCTCTCCTATAGAGGTGGAGTAGGATGCATTTGATTACGCCTAGAAGAATTTTTGGGGGGTTGATTTTGCCCTATTTTTTGGCTGCAAGGGAGTTGAGGATGGCCTACATGTTGTCTTCTTTTCTTCAGCTTCTATTGAGGTGGAGATCTTGAAAAGAGAGCTGATCTTTATGGAGTTCTATCTCAAGGACAAGGGGTGCTGCAGTCACCATCATATGGTTGAGCTTGGGTTTCTCTCCTATAGAGGTGGAGAGAACAGATGGTCTTTGAAAGCCACTTTTGTTGCCTTATGCACATGTGGTTACCTTTCCTATAGAGGCAGAAAGTGTGGCTTATGGGGCTCTAAAACTTTTTTTGTTGGAGCTTTGTTCCAAATTTGTAGTGGGTTGTTGGTCCCATCAAAACCAATGAGTGTTAGACTCTTGTAGTTTCTTAGTTCTTGTTTGGGCTGCCCGTTGGATTTTGGTTGGGCGTTGGCTTGTTGTTTCCCTGTGGTGTTGCTGGTTGGTTTTGTTCCTATCTTTCGGCCAACTTGTTCTTCTTGTTGTGGGTTTTGGGTCCCCTTAAAACCTGAAGGTTTTGGGTCCTTTCAAAACCTGTTGTAAATGGTTTCGGGTCCATTCAAACCTATTTTTTTCCCTATCAAAAACTAATGAATTCTAGAAAATAGATTTGGTGGGGTAGTTTATATTCATATATCATTGATTACATTGTGTTACACATCTTTAAACTCAGCTGGGATTACTTCTACATTTCTATAATTAATAACTAGATGTTGATAGGATGACAAATTTTCTCAAATTACAATATAGCTTAAAGTCAATAATATAAGAAGCAAAATTACTCATATTCCATAACTCACAACCAGGAGGCTGCCACTAACTTTCATGAATCTACTTATGACCTACATTTCTTTGAGGCATTTTTCAACAGTCTTGAACGCCTTTGTCTTTATGCTATGGATGCTTGAAAAAATCTATCAAAGCATAATAGAAAGATAGTGATAGATTACAGGATTGTTTTAGGGACTAAAGAAACTTGGTCCTATGATAAAATCGATATCTACCATGGACAATATTTTCTGAGGCATTTTTTCAAACAATTCACTTCCTTTGTCTACATACCACATTTTTCATATATGTCTAACAAAATCATTATATCAAATAGTTCAACACTTCTACTCCTGTTGTTATGTATGTTAAAAGTTTCAAACAGTGCTTTTGGAACAAACCAAGGATGCTTGAAAATCTATCAGCGGCTAATAAGAGACCGAATAGATTAAGGAATGAACTATTTGAAAATGTTGACAATGGGTACCCCATTGTGATGTAACTCATGATTACGAAATTCTGCATGGTACTCCCATCACCATGAGAACAACGCATTCTTTGAGGCAATTTTTCAAATAGTTCACTCACCTTGTCTATGCTACCAGTAGCATTTCCACTATACATGTCTACCAAATCATTTTATCAAATAATTCACTCTCGTTTCTATGGCTAAAACTTCAAACAAGTTTTTTATAAAAACATGGATTCCCGGCAACTATCAAAGCATAATAGTAAGCAATAGCATAGAAAAACTAGTGATTTTTTTGAAAATACCTCAAAGAAAGGTGGTCTCAGGGGGAAGTCCATCACCATGAGACCACATTTCTTTGAGGAACTTTTCAAATAGTTCATTTCCTTTTCCATGCTACCAAATTTTCCATACAAGTCTACCAAAGAATTTTCTCAAACATTTCATTCCTTGTTGCTATGGTGCAAAGCCTAAAATAGGTGCTTTCAAAGAAACTATGTATGCTTGGAAAAAATCTACCAAAGAATAATAGTAAGCTTTTTTAAAATAGTCCATTTCCTTGTCTATGCTACCACATTTTCCATACATGTCTACCAAAGCATTTTATCACATAGTTCACTTCCTTGCTGCTATGGCTAAAAGCCTAAGACAAGTGTTTTCGAACAAACTATGGATTCTTAGAAAAAATCTATCAAATCATAATAGTAAGCAATAACATAGACAAGGCAATTAACTGTTTGAAAAAATGCCTCAAATAAATGTGGTCTCATGGTAATTTCCATCACCATGAGACCACATTTCTTTGACCACATTTCTTTGAGGCATTTTTCAAATAGTTCACTATCTTTTCATGCTACCACATTTTCCATACATGTCTACCAAATTATTTTATCAAATAGTTCACTGTGATTACAAGTATGCTTAAAAGTGACTAAGATTATATGCTTTTGAACAAACCATGAATGCTTGAAAAAAATTATCAAAGCATAATAGTAGTAATAGGCATGAATATAGAGGGAATTGGTTTCGGAGGGTTCATCAAATTCTGTTCTCATCGGTGATGGACATAACCATAAGACCACATTTCTTTGAGGTGACTTCAAAATGGTCTACTGCCCTGTCTAGTGTACCACATTTTGCACTAGATGTATACCAAAGAATTTTATCAAAACAATCTGAATTCCTTTGCTGCTATGGCTACAAGCCCAACATGTGCTTCAAAACATACCTTTACATGCTCGGGAAAAAATCTACCAAAAGTATAATATATATTAATATAGATTAGTAGCACAACAGGGTCGTTCTAGATGTGGTCTCATGGTGATGTCCATCACCATGAGACCACATCTCTTTGAGAAATTTTTTAAAATAGTTAATTGCCTTGTCTATGTTATTTCTCTATGTCCATCACCATAAGACCACATCTCTTTGAGTAATTTTTACAAATAGTTCATTGCTTTGTCTATGCTACCACATTTTCCATACATGTCTACCAAGAAATTTTATGAAATAGTTCACTGCCTTGCTACTATGGCTAAAAGCCTAAAATAAAATATATCAAAGAATAATATTAAGCAATAGTATAGATAGGTAAATGAACTATTTGAGAAAATTCCTCAGAGAAATGTGATCTCATGGTGGTGGCTATCACCATGAGACCACATTTATTTGAGTTATTTTTTCAAATATTTCACTACCTTGTCTATGCTACCACATTTTGCATACATGTCTACCAAATAATTTTATCAAAGTACATTCAAATGTTTTTCAAATAGTTCACTGAATTTTCTATGCTACCAAATTTTTCATACATGTCTACCAAAGTACTCAAAATTTTGCTGACTATCTCATACATTATAAGCCATGATGTGCATCACTATTCTAGTTTTCATAATTGAATACTGTTGTTTTATTTTCAGATGATGCAAGTGGAGACACCTCCTAATGTTTATAGGGAAATAGAGCATGGTGTGTCTTCTGTAATAGACAACTCAATGCCTTTGACAATGGTCTGAGGTTGATTAGTAAATTTCAAATTACATTTGTCGCTAAATAGTTGTTTATTATTGAAAAACCAAATGATTATTGATTTGTAGTTTAATTTCTATCAAGATGGTTTCTATAGGACTTTGGATTACCATAGCTTGAGCATGTTGATGTTTTGAATGAGGACAAAGATCATCTAGCAATGGAAAGTGATTATTTTATTAAATATTTCATTTTTTATAATGTAAATTTTTCTATATATTAATTTCCATATTTTTTTATTGTAATAGGTAAAGCTCCATCAAGAAATAAATAGGAGTAGCCCTTTTGTTCTAAGAAGACCTATGTCATATGCATCTCCATCCAACTGAGGATCAAAGGCCACCCGTGATCTATTTTTTTCACTTGGAGGGGAATGATATTTTATTAGGTTTCTTTGTTGTATTCATATATGGCATTTTTGGACATATATTTTGTATTGTATATACTTGACATTATATGCCTATATAGAATTCTTGTAAACCTATATGGCTATTTGGTTAATACACATCTTTTTTATTGATGGTTTCAATATTTGCATTATAAATCCATGCTTCAATGGATATTTGTAGATGGTTTACTTCAAATATTTAAAATCCAGGAGTATTACATGCACTCTTCCATTATATTATTGTAAATATATAAAGTTTGAATATTATGCACTCTTCCTTTATAAATTTTAAAATCCAAGTGTTCATGTGTATGCTTCATGCTTCGTGTGTAGACTTCATATATTATGTGTATTCACATGTATACTTTATGCTTCCTATGTATACTTCATGTGTTCATGTGTATGCTCCATGCTTCATGTGTATACTTCATTTATTACGTGTATTCACATGTATAATTCATGCTTCTTGTATATATACTTCATGTATTCATGCATGCTTCATGTTTCTTGTGTATACTTCATGTGTTCATGTGTATGCTTCATGCTTCCTGTGTATACTTCATGTATTACATGTATTCACATGTATGCTTCATGATTCTTGTGTATACTTCATGTATTACTTGTATTTATGTGTATGCTTTATGCTTCTCATGTATACTTCACATATTATGTATATTCACATGTATGCTTCATGCTTCTTGTGTATACTTCATGTATTCATTTGTATGTTTCATGCTCCCTATGTATACTTCATGTACTACATGTATTCACATGTATGCTTCATGCTTCCTATGATTACTTCACATATTACATGTATTCACGTGTATGCTTCATGCTTCTTGTGTATACTTTATGTGTTCATGTGTATGCTTCATGCTTCATGTGTATACTTCATGTGTTCATGTGTAGGCTTCATGCTTCCTATGTATGCTTCACATGTTAAGTGTATCCATGTGTATGCTTCATGCTTCCTATCTATAATTCATGTGTTCACATGTATGCTTGATGCTTCATGTGTATACTTCATGTATTACATGTATTCACATGCATGTTTCATGCTTCTCATATATAATTCACATATTACATGTAAATTCACATGTATGCCTCATGCTTCATGTATTACACATATCTATTTTTTTCCTTCATGACCAGATGTATCCTCACCAATATTACTCAATGTGTATTTATGATTACCTTATGCTTATAAATTATGAAAACATTAAAAATGTTGTTCGTCAAAATTCTTTCTAAATTTATAAGCACTAACATAAAAGGGAGAGCATTTCATTTGAGAAAGACATCAGTAACATCATTAAATAATTCAATTAAGAATAGAACCTTAGAAAATATTGCAAATAAATTAATTTAGGTTGTCACAAATAGTGATGATATGTTTTGAGTTATGACTTTTCAAAGGAAAAAATTTGTGACCCTTCAAATAGAAAAGACTATGACCCTTTTATAATGAAGTATGGTGGTCATTCCTAGTGTAGATGTGCTCACCTGGACATGTTGGTGCTAACGGTTTGGCCCCATGAAGAACAAAAAAAAAACTAGCCTACATTGCAACTTTACACTACATGCATCTAACAATTTTTGGTGCATTAGAAAAACTTTCACCATGGGCAAACAACTTGGAGATATCAAAAATTGAGAGAGGTTATTGTAGAGGGGCCATACATGATATCATAACTTCAAATGAAATGTTTCTAAGTGCCATAGTTTCTAATTAACACCTTGAAAAACTTTGTTTCCTTTTTGCACTTTGGTCTCTTAGGAGATATCACTGGTGCAATGTAGCTCAAACTGTTATGATGTGTTTGGGTGCAAAACATGAACTTTTATAGCATAAACCTACCCATTTGGATGTGTTGGAACTATCAATTTGGTTGCACCACAAACATAATAAAAATTACACCACCATTCAACTTTACACTACATGCATTTGATGCTTTTTCCATCAAGTTAAAACTAGACACAAGGTATGTGCAGGATCATGATGGGCCAAAAAGTGGCAATATGATGGGTATTTGTAGGGTATGTGATTGACGACTCTTTTTTTACCCAAAATTGATGAAATGAAAAGGGTTTTTAAAGGAGATTCTCAAATTTCCACCAATATAAATTATGTTGTACTTTGAATTTAATAAATAATTATTATTCATTTTCTATTTGAATTATGACTAAAGTGTTGATTGATAGGCTGATTGTCAAAAATCTATAACTTTCAAATGGTATCACATTTTTGAATCCAAAATATGAATCACATTCTATGCTTCACATACTATAGGATTAAAAAAAGAAAAATTGAATTTCATGAAGATTTGACCAAGTTAAGGTGGTCAGACATACGAGTTTTTATATTTTTTAAAAGTTGTAATAAAAAATTCATAATTAATTATTTACTTGGAAAAAAATTACAAAAAAATATGCATCACATCTGAACATGAGTCCTCTACTTATTTCTAAAATATTATAAAAAATATTATCAGTTTATTGTCGTTAGGGTGGTCAGAAAGACACCTACTTCTTATTTTTCCCCTAAAATTTAAGAACTACTGCATTGAAATTTCAAATTTTCACCAAATAGATTTTTAAAAATAAAAATAAACCTAGTAGTTTCGAAACTAAATTCAATTTTCTACAAATTCTATTCTTACATATTTTTGAAATAATATAGATAAATTATTCAAATTTTTATGTCAAGTTGCCTAACTCTGATTTTTCTGAATTTTTTGCCACTTAAGGGCTTGTTTTTTCCATGATGATCCTCCAGATACCCCACTAGAAGAAAATGGCTTGGATATATCAAAAACCAAGAGATGTTATTATAGAGGGCCCCTACATGTCTCATACCTTTTGATGGAATTTTTCTAAGTACCATAGTTTCCGTGTAACTCCTTGTCAAAGTTTGTTTCATTTTTGCACTTTGGTCTCTTAAGATATATCATCGATGCAATGTAGTTTGGATTTTTTTGGAATGTTTGGCTACAAAAATGACCTTTCCTAGTGTAAACCTACCCATCTAAACATGTTGGAACTATTAGTTTGTTCGCATGATGAACAAAACAACATTACACCACATTGAAAATTTGCATTGCATGCATTTGATGCATTTTCCATCACCTGAAAATTAGACACCATGGGAAAACAACTTGGAGATATTGAAAACAAAGAGAGGCTATTGTAGAGGGTCCCTATGAAATCTTGTACCTTCATAAAAAATGTTTCTAAGTGCCACAATTTTTGAGTAACACCTCATCAAAGTTTTCTACCTTTTTGCACTTTGGTCTCTTAAGAGATATCGTTGGTGCAATGTAGCTTAAATAGTTCTGGAATGTATGGGTGAAAAAAAATACCTTTCCTAGCATAAACCTACCCATCTAGACACATTGGAACCATCGGTCTACTCACATGATGAACATAACAAAAATTATACCACCTTGCAACTTTTCACTACATGCATTTGACATTTTCTCCATCAACTAAAAACTAGACACCACAGGAAAATGACGTAGAGATATCAAAAAAAGAGAAGTTATTATAGACTAGCCCTACATGATCTCATACCTATAGAAATATTTTTTCTAAGTGCCACAATTTATGAGTAACACCTCATCAAAGTTTTCTTTCTTTTTGCACTTTGGTCTCTTAAGAGATATTGTTGGTGCAATGTAGCTCTGACTGTTCTAGCAAGTTTGGGTGTAAAACAAGACCTTTCCTAGCATAAACCAACCCATACATATGTGTTGGAACTATAAATTTGATTGTATGATGAAAAGAAAAAAAAATTATACCACCTAGCAACTTTACATTACTTCCATTTGACACTTTTTCCATCAACTAAAAAATAGACACCACAAGCAAATAGCTTTAAGATATCAAAAACTGAGAGAGGTTATTATAGAGGGGACCTACATAATCATGTAACTTTAGAAACAATATTTCTAACTGCCATGGTTTATGATTAACACCTCATCAAATTTTTCTACCCTTTTGCACTTTGGTCTTTTAAGAGGTATCGTTGGTGCAATGTAGCTCAGAATGTTCTAGCATGCAATGGTGTGAAACAAGACCTTTCCAAGCATAAATCTACCCATCCAAACATGTTGGAACTATTGATTTGGATGCACGATGAACAAAATGAAAATTACACCACCTTGAAACTTTATATTGCTTGCATTTTACACTTTTCTATTAACTAAAAATTGGACACCATGGGAAAACAACTTTGGAGATATCAAAAACTAGAAGAGGTTATTATAGAGGGGCCCTATGAGATCCCATGACTTTAAACATAATGTTTCTAATGTCACGATTTATAAGTAACACCTCATCAAATTTTCTACCTTTTTTGCACTTTGGTTTCTTAAGAGATATCACCGGTGCAATGTAGCTTGGGATGTTTTGGCATGTAGGGGTGCGAAATAGGATGTTTCCTAGCATAAACCTACCCATCTAAACACATTACAACTATCAGTTTAGTTACATGGCAAACAAAGAAGAATCTACATAGGCACCTTCCTCAACTTTTAATCTTTCAATATACTTTATAGGATAATTATTGCTAAATTGAACATTTGCAAATTGAGCCCATAGGTGCTAATATCATCCTTCAACTTCTGAATTCCCTTAGATTCTTGTAAATTCTCATTTTTAATCTTTCCATGCACCATCCTTCATAAGGAACACCTTCCATTATTGTCTTTATTTTCTCAACTTCTTGTCTTTTAGATTACAACTGTCTCTCAACAACATTAACCTCCTTTTCTTTAACAATAAAATCTTCTTCTTATCTTTTAATTCCTTTTCTAAGTGGTTAACTTTAGTCTTCAATTGTTTTTCTTCAATTTCAACACTTCCAACTATTGATTTTGCATTTACAACTTGACCATCCAGACATTTTTCCTCATCTCCATTGCTATTACCTATTAACACCCCCTAGTATTCCTTTTCATGATCTTCTAACTTCTTTTTCATATCTTTTACTTTGAGCTTTAGAACAGATGCTCTATCATTAGCACTTAAGACAACAACATCCCTTTGTTTGATAGATTTTTTAATGTCTTGAATACTTTTATGTAGCTTTGTAGCCCTTTTTTGTCATCTATGGAAGTGTCTTTCTAATTATAAAATGAAAATATTTCTTTTAACAAGTTCTTTAGAAAAGTTATCTACCTTTATAGATAATATTTTCATGTGTCCACCACATCAATTTTCTTTTTCTGCACTAACATCTGATATTGCATCTTCCTTATCATCTATTTCCAATTGTATTTGCTCCATGAAAATCTTAAGTTCAAGAATCTTTGAATTTATTTGTTCAAATCCACCTATATAATTATCCCTCACTTTCTTTTCCTACAAAAATTATTATGAAATAAAAAACCTCTTAAGTTTATCCACTTCTCCATTGCCATTTTCCCATTCCATATACTGCACAAGCACCTTTCTCAACTTCTTATGAGCATGAATAATCTCTTCATTCAATACATTATCTAACTCATTCACTTTGGTATGCATATTTTCAAGTGTTTTTTGAGCATATTCCTTTTTCATTTCATACATTCTAGTACTTGCTACCTCTAGTTTTTCATTTTCCTTTTCCCATTGTCCATACTAGACATGCACATTTCTCAACTTCTCCAAAGTAGGGATAATCTATTCAGTCAATATGTTATCAATATGATGGGTTCAATGTGATAGATTTTAACATATGAGGAGAAGGTATATAATGTTGATGTTGTGGGATATGTGATGAAATGTTTTGGGTGTGAGATGGGACTTTGATATGTAAGTGTGATTTAGGATTGATGGATTGAGATGAATTGGGGAGATTAGAAGAATATATAATATGTGATGGGTCATGAGGATTAGAATAAGGTGGAAGGTATGTAGGATTATGATGAATAGAAGGTAGGGGTGTAGAATGGGATTGTTGGATGATTTGATATTCATAAAACTCATGGGGTAATTTTGAACCTTTATTGGATAGCACAATGATATAATGGTTAGGAATCTTGGGAGGCCATAATTTTCTTTCATGCTTAGGACCTTGTGATAGGCATCCAAGAGAGAGGGAGTATGATTGGTTAGACCTTGTATTTGGGAAGATGGATGTAAAGGGGATAATGATAGAATGGATGGAAAATGGATAATGATAAAGTGGATGGAAAAGGGGATAATGATGAAAAGAGAGATACAAGAACAACATTGTCTCAAGCTAAACTAGATCGTTGATTGATGATAATGTGGTTTTCTTACTCTAGACTTCTAAAATCATATCCAAGGCTTGGAGTTTCTCACTCAAGCTTGGATAATCACTTGGCTAAGACTTGTATAGAGGATATTTTTCTTACCTAATCTTGGATAATCACTTAGAAAAGGCTTGAATATGCTTACTTAGGCTTGGATAATCACCTAAGCAAGGAATTGATGGGATTTCGATAACAAGGATTTGATGATGGTTGTGATGACTAGCTTCATATGATAATGGATAAAAATGCTAAAATAAGGGAAAGATTGTATATTTTGGATGGGTATGATCGAAATGATTAATGTTTCAGGTGAAATTATGGTTGAGGAAGGGTCTCGCAAGTTTTCTCTAGAGCTACAAAGGTCAAGTTTGCAAATTGAGGTCTCGGGATGGTCAAGTGGTGAAACCATAAATATGCATATAATATACCCAATATTCAATTTATATTTATAAAAATGTAGGATTTGTAGACATGTGAATTTAGCATTATGCATATTCATCCGCTCATTCATAAATCAAACTCATCAAATCTATTCACCAAGTAAATCAGGAGTATTAAATAAATCAACTTGTATTACATCATCCCTCTAATTAAATAAATCATACATTTATTTATTTAAATCCAAATCCATTTTCCATCATTTTCTGATTTAAATAAATCAAATATTTAAGTCATGAAAGTCAAAATCACCTAATCATCATCCTAGCTAATTAATCCTGATTAAATCTAACCTAACTGCCCATCACATTCTCTAGATAATCCCACTTGCACAAATAAATCAATTTATTGATTTATTTAAATCATCATTTTCACTCAACATGGCATCCATGAGGAATATTCCATCATCTTTGAATTCAAAAGGAAAGTTGAAATGTACATCCAACAAGGCATTTAATAGGTCTTATATGTCTCTTACATGTTCCTTACACAAGTCAAACTCAGCATTAACTCTCATTTCAAATTTGAAATCTCCCTCTCGTGGGTACACTTCACAAATCTTGCACAATCCTCAACCACTCACCACTTGACAAGTGTCTTCCTCTCATTTGTCCAATCTTAGTCCCACATCCTCCATGTTTGGCACTCTTAGCATTTGAAAATCTTTAAATAGAGGCTTCATCCTCAAGCAAATCCTCCACAATTTGATCCTCAAATTATATGCAAAGTCACTCTCCTTGAGAACTGATTTTGCTCATCCATATCATTCTTCATAGCAATTTCATCACTAGCTTATCTATCAAGGATTGGGAAAGGGCTATTTTCAACAATAGCACCAATCCACTATGGAATGTTATTTACTTCATGATTTATTGTATGCTTTCATCTAGTTTATTTAATCCTTTTGGTTGTTTTGATTGCATCATTAAATCATGTTGACTCATTTCATATGGATGTTGAGGTTTTACTTTGATTTAAACTAAATATGCTAATGTATGTTTTAAGGTTTAACCATTTGTAGAAATCAGCAACCACATTTGGTGCTAGAAGGTCAAATGATGTTGACATTTCTTGAATTAGATCATTGTTGGGTTTTGTTGGTGGATTTTGATCATGATTGAAAAGTGACCTTTGATGTGTGTTGATTTGATCTTCAGACAAGATAGAAACATCTCCAATGTGCACTTTGATGAATAGATCTTGATTATTGCTTTTAGAAATTGTGGTGGGGAGATTGTCAATGCTATCACCAGTGGTTGAATGTTCATTGTTATTCCCAATAGCTATCATTTTTTGTGTTTGTACTTGTGTTTGTTGGTTAGCTTGAGAAGCTTGGGAAACTTGAGAGGCTTGTTGCACTTGTTGAGCTTGTGTTGCGTGTTGGGTGGCTAGATATTGTTGGAATCCCCTTTGAAAATCAGCTTGTAATTCCATGTTGTAATGGCTTGATGTGGTGGAAGTTGGTGGTGGTGGGGGTGGTGGTGGATTTGAAATCATGTTGGATGTAGTGATGAGTGGTTGAGATACACTTGGAGCGATCATGGTAGTGAGGGGTTGAGATATGATGGGTGTGAGAGTGGTGGTTGGAGTAATCGAAGTGATAGGGATGGTTGGAATGACTGAAGTGATAGGTCTTTGGGAGACCACATTTTGATTTGTTGAGATCATCATTGTTGCTTGATTGAATACCATTTGTTGGTGCGATGTCGATGGTATATTCAAAGAATTTGATGTGATGGCTTGATTGGTGTTAGGTGGATTGATTAAATACCAAGAAAAACATACCAATTGAGCTAAGGTGTTATATTGCTTGTGAGTTAGTTTGAAAACACAGTGCTTTTATCGAAAACATTAGAAAACCAACATTCAATGAATCATCAAAATTGCAAACCCTTTAGGAGAGGCAAATATCCTTGAACAAGTTCACATGTTATTGCTTGCCCTTGGGATTCGTGTACTTAGAGGCATCTAAACATTTGGATTTAATCTCAATTTTCTTCTACTAAAGTCAACTTTAGGTAACTCTTGCCTCAAATTTCCTTGGTTTCCACATAATACACTTTGTGGGATAAGGGGAAAGTTGAGACATTAGACATCTAGATTCAAAATCTAACCAAGAGTGTGTTTGTGGTAAAAAGAATCGATTAAGAAAATATTAAATAAATTGGACCCCACATATGTGCTTGGTATTTTTTGGTCATATGGTTTTCATGCAAACATTGGTCTTTTGATTTCGAATTACTCTTAGAGAAAGGCATGTTCTTCACTATCTTGGCTTAGTAAACAAGTCCTTCCTAGGTTCATTTAGGATCAAATCAAACACTTCCACCCATCCCAAACATCTATCAAAATCCATCCCACCAAACTTTAGAGCTTTGGAAACATCATTCTAGTCTTGGGTAAATCATCAAAATCTAAACCACCTTGTTTAGTTAGGTGTATGGGAATGCATCCTTTCTCATATGTTTAATTGAATTAGCGATCCTTTAAACAAGTTCATCCTAAGATAACATCCAACATCTTAGGGTTTAAAAGATCATTATCCAAATCAAACCAATCAAAATCAAACCCTAAGTCTAGCATTGATCCAAAGATCATAAACATTCAACACTCATATCATTTACCCCCTTTCATCCTTCATCTCGTCATTAGTCCTAAGAACCTTAGAGGTAACTTTTGCAACAAGGTCAAAACACAAGAGGAACATGGAATACAAACTTGATCCATACATCATGAGTAATTCAAATCTATTGAACACTCAAATCCTTAAAATGCCTATTGATTATCAAAACTCACACTTATACAATCCATACATGGGATCATTGCCTTTGACAAACATCAATGGTACAATAAGTGTGAGTATTCCCAAATCAAAGATTGGAACACATTTCCCAATGGTAAATCTAAATCCAAACCTACAAGTCTGTCAACCGAACAATCAAAGCATGAGCCTTTAAACGAACAATGTCATCCCACCAAATCCCTACAAGCCAAACGACAATGTACTAAGCACAAGTTTTTGAAACATGAATCTGGAAAACTTTGGGATGGATACATTTGCAAATCATACGAATATTCCAAACATGAACAATGGTCAATTTCAACCTATCATGCCAAATTTGAGTGTCATCCCAAATCAGAACATTGTCCAAAATCAAACACAAGTACACACTCCAAATCTGCTTGAACACAAGCCAAATCAACTATATCAAGAGAGTCAAGATCGAAATCAAGAAAAAATATGGCTAGATCAAATTGCTACACTTACCAAAATAGTTGAGTCATTACGCCAAGAGACATCTCCACCACCATTACCCATATCAACATCATTCCTTAGTTTAGGGCTTCCCCCTTTACCTAGCACCAATCATTCCATCCAAATCAATCCACCTAACACCAATCAAGCCATCACATCAAATCCTTTGAATATATCATTGACATCACACCAAAAAATGGCATTCAATCAAGCAACAATCATGATCTCAACAAATCAAAACATGGTCTCCCAAAGACCTATCACTTCGGTCATTCCAACCATCCCCATCACTTTGATCATTCCAACCACCACTCTCACACCCATCACATTTCAACCCCTCACTTCCATGATCACTTCGAGTGTTTCTCAAACACTTGTCACTACATCCAACATGATTCCAAATCCACCCCCACCCCCACCACCACAAACTTCCACCACATCAAGCCAATACAACACGGAATTGCAAGTTACTTTTCAAAGGGGATTCCAACAATATCTAGCCACGCAACAAGCAACACAAGCTCAACAAGTGCAACAAGCCTCTCCAGTTGCCCAAGCCTCTCAAGCTACCCAAAAAACACAAGCACAAACAAAAAAAATGATAGCTATTGGGAATAACGATGAACATTCAACCACTAGTGATAGCATTGACAATCTCCCCACCATAATTGCTAAAAGCAATAATCAAGATCTATCCATCAAAGTGCACATTAAAGATGTTTCTATCTTTTCTGAAGATCAAATCAACACACATCAAAGGTCACTTTTCAATCATGATCAAAATCCACCAACAAAACCCAACAATGATCTAATTCAAGAAATGTCAACATCATTTGACCCTATGGTTGAAAACATTGAAATTCCCTCCACCACAATTGTTGAAATCAATGATCAAGATCTATCCTTCAATAAAGATATTTTTGCCTCATCCAATGATGCATCGACCAATGATCATGTTGAAAATGTATCTACATCACCTAATGAGTTAGAGGAAATATCTCAAGAATTTATTCCAAAGCAAGATCAAAATCTTCCACTAAGGTCTAACAATGGTCCTTTCCGTGAAATATTGACATCCTTTGACCTCATGGTTACAGATACTGAAGGAACCCTAAACTTGACACTTGAGGATGTTGAACCACTTACCATGTCTAATGAAGACATCCAAGAACCTTTTGTAAACAATCCATCCTTTGAAACTGATCCATGTCAAGAACTTGATCCAAAGCATGTCAAAAGCAACTCTAAAATCATTCAAGATTAAGAATTTGTATCTTCAAGATACTACAATAATCTAATGGACACGCTCTTATCTATGCAATATGATCATATCCATGTAGCACATACTCCTCCATCTACCCATGAGATGCTTTCTACAGATGGACACGTAGATGATCCTCATCTAGAACAAGATTGTGTTACACAAAAAGAGTAGATTATTAACTCCTACAGTCAAATGGACTTATCCACATCAGGATCAAATATATCCCAAACTCAGATTGAGGAAATCATGAATAAAGATATCAAACATTATCCACTCAAGGAAATAAGTCGAACAAAACAGTATAATCTAGAGTTAGTAGAGTAGAAAATTGAAACAATGTCATCTCTAGTGGTCATTTATCAAAGAATGCACTCTAAACAGGAGCTCTTAGAACAGGCAGAATCAAAGCATGAAGGTACTACTTCCACCATACTAGGGGAAACTTCATCTCAAGTAAGTGTCAATATAGGGAGCACAAAGAATCCTTGTGATGAAACCATTGCCAATACTACAACCAGCCACGTCACAAATCTTCATCCACCCATCACCCCATCCATGAATTGGGACCAACGTCAAAAGAAAGAATTGAATCAAAGTACAAAGAATGTTATCAAATAAAAAGAAGCTAAGAAGCATAATGGACAAATCAAATACAAATGGATACCAAACAATACAAAGAAAGACCATCCCTATCAAACTCCATTAGTCAAAGAAACTGTGGGGCAAAATAAAAAAGAGAAAAGTATCCATCAAGGATGTCGACAAAATCAAAAGCAGGCTTTTCAAGCAACGTATAAAGTGTATCAAGCAGTTGGTCCTAATTCCACCCACACTTTCATATCCACCCATCATTTCTCATCATCCCAAGTTTGGAGAGTCAAAGGTTCCAAACTGTCAACCAATCCATCTTTTATCCCTAAAAACACTCCATCCACACCTCCACACATGATATCCAATTCTCACATCGACCATGTATTGGAAACGACCCTTTATCATAAGGATTCAGAAGGCACTCTATCGCGATGTGCATACAGAGACAGATTTAACCCTAGTATCAATGAAGCAGATCAAGAATGACAAAAGTTGCATTCAAGTGCACGTATCTTTGCAAAGTAGCTCCTTCAAGTAGGATATCGATGGCACAATATGACAGGGGCATCTATGTCAACACCACCAGGTGGTTCAGCATGAATCTTTCAGAAAAAACCAAAAACATCAAAAAAATATGAAAATCCAAAAAAATTAGAAAAAGGATTAAAAATAGTAAAGAGAAAAATTATCCTCTTGTGAAAAATGCATGGGCGATGCTTTGGGCAAGACCATGACGAAAACCTGGCAAACAGGCGTGATGTGTAGAATCGAGCATCTACGTGCACCAGTTCAGATGGAAGCATCTCATCCTATCCATAATGAATCCAACATTCTATCCATATCAGCCATAATAAATCCATTCATCCATAAACTAGTGTTCCATCCATTTGCATCCACCATCCAAGTTATCTTGATCTTGACAAAGTTTGGGGCACACTTCACGGTTGCTTATGGTAAACATCTTGACATGGTTCATTTTCATTGAGCCTATCCTACCCAACATTATCTGAGCCATGAAGCATTATCCAATGAACACCTTATCTTATCGCACGATAAATCCTTGGAATACTTTGCGTACTTACCATATCCATCCATCCATAAACCTATCCAAGCATTCATCCATCATATTCCATACATTGCTAGACATTGGGGGCAGATATTTACATCTTGCTTCAACAAATAAATCTTGATCTATATCCTCCAACTTATGTGGTGATCTGAACATTGGCAAACATGAAATCAAATTCGTCAAGCATTTGTAATCCAACATCCACATCACTAGCCCATGGCATATTTTGATGAGAAGACATTCCTTATCAAGCTTCATCTTTCATTGAACATCAATCCAAGTAATCAATATCAGTCGCATCTAATGCACCCTCAAACATCACATCAAATCATTTGAACAACTTTTGTTCCAAAATCAAGCTTCATCAATCATGATCAATCAAATCCAATCAAGAAATCATCAAGATAGCCTTGTGATGCTTAACACTATCCTTGCATGGTTGTGCATCCTCAACAATGTTATCATCATCAGTCTTGATCTAATCATCATTAATCCATCATCTTGGGATATCTATCCTAATCCTTGTGTTGCTTAACACTATCTTGGCATTGTTGTGCATCCTCAACAATGTTATCATCATCAATCCTGATCAATCAAATCCTTCCATTGTTGTGTATCCTCAACAATGTTGTCATCATCATCAACCCATCAATTTGATCAATCAACCTTAGCTTGGTCTTCAACAAAATCCCAAATAGAACACTAATATCATCACACATATCCATATCCAAATCATCAAAATCATGCAAAAAATCCAAAAACATCCAAAACATCAAAAACATCCAAAAACATCCAAAATCATATCAAAATCCAAAAACAAGTTGAAATCAAAAAATGTCAAAAACATTGGAATCTGAACTACGTCATCTCTGAGCTTAAATGTAGGCAAGGCTAATCTTCGATCAGCCCCCGAGACACAAAAATCCAAAAACATCCAAAACATCAAAATCCAAAAACATTTGAAAATCACATCAAAATCCAAAAACATTCAAAAGACACAAAAGCCCAAAACATTCGAAAAATAAAAAAATCAAAACATTTGTAAAATCTCAAAAAACACCAAAAACAGCCTCAAAACATTTCAAAACATCAAAAACATCCAAATATTTGAAAAAATCCATCCGTCCCCATCTTGCTTTCACCTGCAATAATCAATCATCCATAATAAATTGATCATCACCTTCATCCTTTGGCAACGCAAATAGAAACAATCATAGCAGGTAGCAAAATCAAACTTCAATCGTAAAATCTAAATCAAAGCAACAAACCATTGAAACAAAATCAAACTCTTGATTATTTTCAAACATGTCAGTCGACTTTATATCGACATCCTATCAATCAACTTATCAAACCATCATCATCCTATACAATGCATGTCCTAGGATATATTGTTCTAACAATGGGCATCATTTTGGATATCACTTTGGATCTTATCCTATCAAAACAAATCCCTTTTGGCTAGAGATATGAAGAACATTGACTTGTTTGCACACTTAATCTTTTTCTTTTGATTTATCTTATTGTGCTCATTCCAAGGACCTCTCGATGATATCCGAACGAAGGATTTAGAGAGATAGGAATGGGGCAACAATCATTATCTTTTGTCTGCTATGCTTGTTGGACGTTCTTGTAAAATAACTTGGCAAATACTTTCTTTATTTTTGATAAAAGGGATAAACCGGTTTTACAGGGACCCGAAACCACAAAGTAACATTACAAGCAAAGACCAAAATAGAGGTCCAAAAGACAAAAAGGCTGCCATAGAGATAAAAACCAGCTAAAACAGACAGCCACAAAAAGCCACAAAAAAGCCATCAGATGGCCGGAAAACAGACAAAACTGGGCCTAGCCACAGTTAATCCATAGACTTCAGAAGCTCATCAGCAACCTCTTCCAGGTCCACCATATCCTGGACCCCCTCCATGAAAATCTGAGTCATTTTTGGGGTAGTCAGGGCTTTTCTTTTCATACTTGATCTGGTTCGCTTAGAGATCCTCGCTTCCTCATCCTGGTCTTTCTCCTGATCAAGGTCGACAATCAGCACTCTTTTCTGGGTTTTCTCCAATCTTTCAATCATGGCTTTGATGATTAAAGAGTTATGTCTAGCAATTGTGTAGTTCTTATCAGCAATTTTTTTCATGGTTCCTTTAATTTTATCAAGATCTTTTTCAACAGTGTTGTCCTTTTGTATGTTATCCTTCACAACGGTATTCTTCTCCACTTCGAGCTGCATTAGCCCCGCAAATAATTTCTTTGTTAGATATGTATAGAGGATGTTTTGGATGGCTTGTTGACTATTGCATTGATTGGTTATACCTTTTTGTGTTTTTGTCCAAGATGTTTGAAATTTCTAAAGTGCATCCTAGCAAGGTTTTTGTATGTCAGGTGTGAACAAGAATACTCCTATCTATTTGTTGAGTCAAATTCCATCGCACTAGGTGCAATGCCATCCTAGTTCTTTATACCTTGATGCATCATACCTACATGTGTAATCAAACATAAGGTAAGTAGCCCTTTTAAAATCCCAATCCTTGATAAGAAAATCATCATCATTTATCATCATCATCATCATTTATCATCCATCTATCATCATGTATCATCATCATCATCATCTCTAATAAAGTCTCGTCAGATCATGAACTTGTGGGATTCTCTTGTCATCATCTCATTTCCACACTAACATCATCATCATCAATGCATCCATCATGCATCCATCCTGCATCCACAAACTGCCAGCATACCACATATCATTCATATAGATCTGTTAGTCTAAGCATCTACATAAAGATCATCCATTGCATAATCACAGCATATCACATCATCAATCTCATCCATCTCACATCATATCATCATTTAAGTTGTTTAGGATAACATAGATTTGTTATTCTAAGCATCTTAAAACCATATCATTCGTGTCATCATCCATAACCATCCATTTTGAACCTCTTTATCGTGAGATCGACCCTCAAATTGAATCTTTTTGCTCAATCTCTCGAGGGGGAAATGTACTAGTGTACTTCTTTCCATTGGGGCATCTGAAAAATCAGGAATTTTTTAATTTTGATCGCAACAAGCATATTCTTTGAACCAACGCAACAAGTACATTGCTTCAAAGAGGGGCAAAATGTAGACATGTGAAATTAGCATTATGCATATTCATCCGCTCATTCATAAATCAAACTCATCAAATCCATTCACCAAGTAAATCAAGAGTATTAAATAAATCAACTTGTATTACATCATCCCTCTAATTAAATAAATTGATCAAACATTTATTTAATTAAATCCAAATGCTTTTTCCATCATTTTTTGATTTAAATAAATCAAATATTTAAGTCATGAAATTCAAAATCACCTAATCATCAACCTAGCTAATTAATCCTGATTAAATCTAACCTAACTGCCCATCACATCCTCTAGATAATCCCACTTGCACAAATAAATCAATTTATTGATTTATTAAAATCATCATTTTCACTCAACATGGCATCCATGAGGAATATTCCATCATCTTTGAATTCAAAAGGAAAGTTGAAATGTACATCCAACAAGGCATTTAATAGGTCTTACATGTCTCTTACATGTCCCTTACACAAGTCAAACTCAGCATTAACTCTCATTTCAAATTTGAAATCTCCCTCTCATGGGCACACTTCACAAATCTTGCACAATCCTCAACCACTCACCACTTGACAAGTGTCTTCCTCTAATTTTTCCAATCTTAGTCCCACATCCTCCATGTTTGGCACTCTTACCATTTGAAAATCTTTAAATAGAGGCTTCATCCTCAAGCAAATCCTCCACAATTTGATCCTCAAATCATATGCAAAGTCACTCTCCTTGAGAACTGATTTTGCTCATCCATATCATTCTTCATAGCAATTTCATCACTAGCTTATCTATCAGGGATTGGGAAAGGGATATTTTCAAAAATAGCACCAATCCACTATGGAATGTTATTTACTTCATGATTTATTGTATGCTTTCATCTAGTTTATTTAATCCTTTTGGTTGTTTTGGTTGCATCATTAAATTATGTTGACTCATTTCATATGGATGTTGAGGTTTTGCTTTTCTTTAAACTGAATATGCTAATGTATGTTTTAAGGTTTAACCATTTACATAAATTAGCAACCACATGATCAATAAAAGAAAAACTTTAAGTTTAAGAGGGCTTATAAGTCCTTCCTATGCCATATGAAATTTGGAACCAAAACATAATTAAAGTTGAAACATAGAAATGAAAGTTCTAACTATCAACTGTAATACATTAATATCAATAACATGACTTTACAAATTCAATGTGCATACTTACAAATTAATCCAATGAACCATTCCAGTATGATCTACTCTTTATTGTGTCAATTATTTCCTCATGGTCGAACTCATGCACCTTCCAAAAATTCTTGTTTAAAGGCCTACCCCAATACTGTATCAAATGAACATTGGATGCAATGGAAAGGTTTGAGTAATGAAGAATCTTCTGATATGTGTCAAAGTTCTGAAACAACCAAACATTAACACTCTTATGTGGATTCCTTGTAAGCCATGTTCTAATAACAACCACCGAGCCTATAGGGTATTCAATTTTTTCTCCATCTATAATTAGGGCCTCCAATTTCTTTTTGGCCTCAACATAATGACACAAGTAATAATTTGTTCCGTCTTCATTGTCTTTATTTTCAATAACAACACAAACATGTATTGCATGATATGTGCAGTAAATTATACAAATTTAGTCAACATCACAAAAACACTACAAATTAAGATAACATTAGGAATTTCAAAAACTATGCAAGTAGATATATTACTTGGTTGTACTAGATCTGATATGTGGTCAAAGTCAATTGATGATTCCATCTATGTTAGTTCCAATGTCATTAGAAGCCAATATGTGTCAAGTGGGCTAAGGAAACTTACCGACATTCGTCAACCCACTCCTCTGACTCACACTCATTCCAAGATTAAATTGTACATGAAGAGAAAAAGCATTCCATTTTTCGCGTATGGATACTCCATGAACCCATATTTCAGCTTATGAAAGAGTGTAGCTCACTTGATCCTATCAGTGTACAAAAATCCTCATATTGTGCAATGTTAGTATCATCTATCAACCAAAAAAATCTACAAGTTGAAGACTTACCTTCATTACCTAGAACCATCAAAGCATTACACCACTTGGAAATTGATTTTTCATCTATCAACTTTTCATTTTCTTTATAGCTTAACTCTTCTCATGCTATGGCTCTTTTGATACATGCTCTTGCACCATCATGTTCACCCTTTCCATGCTCGGCCTCACAAAAGTTCCACATATGTTGAGCACCTTTAATATTATGCATCCTTCTTAACCAATAAAACATCCACAAGTTCTTGAATTGTAATGCACAATTATCTGACCATATGATATGTAAGACTAAATTATATTCCCCTTCTAGCCAAATCATTATAGAACACCTGAAAGAAACCTTGCATGAACTTTGTTGAATGCATGTGATTAGATCATTGATATAAAAATGATACTCCTTTGTGATCTTTATTTCATCCTCTGTACTATCATTGGCATGAATAAATGCAATGTGCACAAATATAGAAACCTGTGTGGAGCTGTAATATTGTGATTGCACCTCATGTTCTGGCTATAGACTATAGTTCTCTACAAAGTTGATGACCGAAATGATGCTATAAAATGGAATTTTTTCCTCGCATAACTTGAATTGCAAGTCCAACCATCGAGCTCTATGGGTATGCCTTGCATAATCATACACTATATTGTCACAAAATGTAGACATAAAATGATACACTAGAATCTTTTTAATAACCAAATCACACCTTTTTTCTTCTTTACAATATTGTGTACGGTAGGCCACTATTTTATACTTTCAAAACTCTACTAGTTCATTTCCAACCGCAATTGTACTTTCCATATATTCACATATTGGCATATGTTGCAAGCCACCACAATGCTGACATGTGCCATCCAAGCATAATTTATTGTAGAATATTTGACCTTCCTCTCTTTCTCATAAAATTGTTGATATGAAGTCTCTTGAAGATGTAGGTGGGGCATATATGTCACAGTCCTACAAAACATTATTAGTATGCAAATCTAAACATATAGACCAATAAACATCAAAATGGTTAGAAAATTCAATATGTAATATACAACAACAAGTAGTGCATGTGTGATTTATTTTGACACAAAAAATATTTAGCATTTCAAAACATCTTTAAGAAAATTTAACTTGAGGATAAATCTCTAGAAATTTACCAAAAAATTGTGTTTGAGTCATATCAAAAAAATATTTTGGATGTGGCTCACGGTTTTGACTACTGATTCTCCTCCTTACTACATCCCTTTGATTCAAAGATACCCTTGTGTAATTATTCCAAAAAAATTCAATTAGTGATCTCAATGCTTCAAAAATTATTTTATGTTTTTCGTGGTAGTCTCCCTGAGAATTCACATAATTCATTGTCATTAGTGTCCTTGATTCTTTGACGCCTTCCAATGGCTCTTGATAAAATTTTCCTATTTATTCTCAATTCTTGACTTGTCTTTCTAATGAGATGAAATGTGTTTATTTGATTACTTACTATTTTCGATTGAATGACACATCATTTGACATTACTATTTTTTGTGTGTGAGGTGTTACCCACACTCTTATATGCACTCATTAGATTCTTCACAATAGATTTTTCACTTGAAACCTCTGATGTTCTCAACCCAAGAGTATTGATGATGGAAGTATACTTTATACTTCACATCATTTCAACAAATAGTTGACATCTTCTGGTCTCATTTAATTTTTCAAAAAACACTCTCGAAATCTTATGAGCATATCTTCTACAAGTGTGTTTTAGAATCTAATCTTTCATTGGCTACAAAATATTCTCATCAATATCAATCAAATACTTGGGATTTGTATGTAAAATTCTAGGTGGTTTTCTCAAAGGTAAAGTCCTCTCAATATATACACCATTAAAACTTAAAATAAAACTAATACAATAAAAAAAAACTATCATAAATATTGCTAACCATGATGCATGGTTAAGCACACTAGATAAATAATGTAGGAGTTTGATGCACTATATTCATGATGGAATCTTCACTCAAAAGGCATGAAAATCAAAGGATATTATGTCATTCAACCTTAATTCACACCATATATGACATAAAATTTGATCCATTACACACTAGAGTTGATTTCACTCAACCATGGTGAATGTGCAAGCACACTAGGCATGACATAATAGTTTCATGTATATTAGCCATATAAGTAATGTCAATATTCCTAATACATAAGTGCACTAGGACACACCATAAGACTAAATAGCATGCATGGTATTGGATGATCAAAATTTGATCCTTATAATCAATTACACATAGTTAATGCCATCAATCCTAATACATAAGAACACTAGCCATATCGTGTAGCCTTCATGGAATATTTCCTTTCATCTCTAGCCATGAAAATTGCTAGATATTTACCATATCAGACCTTAACTAACATTTTCATTTGAAATGTTTGTCATATATAAGTGAATTTTTCTAGTTTGGGGAGAATTTGAAGTTATTTCCTAGCCATAGAGGGTTTGACAAGTTTGTAACAATTACTTTAGAGAAACAAAGGGTAAATTGGATTGTGTTTGGATTGCTACTTGCAATTAGATCATAACTAAATGAGAAAGAAGAAAATGTTGAGATACAAAACTTAAAACTATAATTAGATAAATTGAAGATTAAGCAAGAGATTTTGGCAAGTGGATAAAACAACCAAGACAAGATTTGTTGTTTTTACCATTCCAATGGACGTTAAAAAGTGTATTTTTTTGTCTTTGTCTAGGTTAAATGTGCCAAGAGAGGCTAACATTATAATGATAATTTTCAAAGGAACCCCCCTTGAATTCTCATAGATGTCAAAAAGTAAAAAAAAAAATGATGAACATGTAATATGAATTTCAACAAAATCTAATCTAATCCCTTCATAAAATATAATGCATTTGATTAAGGATATGTATGTTGTGCAGTCATAATTTTGAATACTTAGCAGAATCTAATCCCATAAGAGAATGAAGGAAAATGTAAAGAACATATTTAAAGACTTGACATACCTTAAAATTGGATATTCAATTGGAGAAACTACCCAATTATGCATGTAGTCTTTTCTTCTTCTTGCACATCAAACTCAACAATTTGATCATCTCACAAAATTACTTCCTTTTTAATGTTTAATTGTATATAACTCTAATAGAATTACTAAAAATTATACAATTAACCAATGTATATTGTTAAATTATAATAACTCAATCATTCTTAACATTGCAACAATACAAAAATTGAAACTTCAGTTGATATAATCAAATTTGATACAAAAACTCTATTATTTCCTCCTTCCTAAGTTGGAAAACCATAAAAAGGTGGTGGAATGTGTAAAAATTGCATGTACTCTTCCCAATAGCATCAAAAAGTATTTTTTTGCTAAATCATGCATAGAAGCAAGATAATAACAAAGCATGTGGGCCTGGATCACGGGTTTCCTACCTATTTTACCAATTCTAGAGCAATACAAAATGTGCTTGCATTATAAACTAAGCACTTTTTAGATTGTTTTAAAAAAGATCATATTTCAACATTTCCAAAATATGCTCACATTTTGAAAAAGTTGATTTTGTAAAGGTTTATTAACTATTATCATATGTCAAAGGGGCTTGGTTTAAGGTACATCAATGAGACTTGTCTTTGACCAATTATGACATCTTCTAAGTTCTATGTATGTCTCATTTTGTGTGTGATTTGAAGTTTCACCACAATTCCCTATACACTCAAGCATGTGCATTAACCCTCAACTATGTATCTTAAATCTTAAACCCTAAAAACTTTACCCTATACCCTACAACCTCAACCCTCTAACCTATACCTTAAACCTTAAACCATTAATCCCTCAACCCTTAAACCCTCATTACTTAACCATCAACCCTAAACCCTAAACCCATAAACCCTCAGCCCTTAAACCCTAATCCATTAACAATCAACCCTAAACCCTCAACCCTTAAACCCTAATCCCTCAAGCATATACACTAATCCCTCAACCCTATACCCTAATCCCTCAACCCTATGCCCTCAATTCTCAACCCTCTACCCTATACACTTTATCCTCAACCCTTAAACTCTAAACCCACCAACTATATACCATCAACCCTTTACCCTAATCCCTCAACCCTCATCCCTCAAACCTTAAACCCTAAAACCCTCAATTAGTAATTATTAATCAAATTTAAGCATATTTCTTCAATTAGTAATTATTAATCAAATTTAAATTTAGAAGTTAAAATAGAAGATTAAGGGATAGTCAAAAGGTATTTCTAATTGACTAGAGATATTTTAAGTAATATCTAAAAAATATTAAAAATATATATTTATAGAAAGTTACACTATTTTCTATCTAACAATGAATGCAAAATCCCACCTAAATTGCCCAAGCTATATTTAGATACACTTATTTTATTAGAAAATAAAATATTACTTATTGTTAAAAAATTAAAATATTTGGAGAGTGATCCTCAAATGGTATGTCCCGTGTTTTTCTCTAAGTGAAATGTTGAAATCAATATTTTTAACCAAATTCTCATTTTTTGTCCCTTATTAACAAGCAAACCATTAAAAATGGCCTGGGGAGGAGCAGTTGGCTTGGGTTGGTTCTTCTACAGCTAAATATATAGCCAAAGAAGGTTATAAATTGTTGGGGGTGGAGGATATGCCATCGACTTTACCTCTACATTTTTGTTGGAGCCGCGCTTGCCTTCTAAAGGTTGGGACCTTTGCATGGGCGATAGTAAGAGGGAGGATTATCATGGCGGACAGGTTCAAGATGTTAGGCTATGCGGGTCCTTCAAGGTGCATTTTGTGTAAAAGGGTTGAGGAAAGTGTGGATCATCTTTTAGTTGGCTTCCCTTTTGCACAGGTGTGCTGGAGATGGCTCTATGCTAGATTGGGTTGGAGTTGTGCCTTGCCCAATGATGTTATTTCTCCTTTCTCTGCTTGGCTGGTTTTGAAAAGGGACTCCCTTTATCATGATTTGTGAGTTGTAAGCCCCTCCTTAGTAATTTGGGAGATTTGGAAAGAACGAAATAGACATTTGTTTATGGAGAAAGCAAGGTTTTTTCTGGCTTTCATTAATCATCTAGAAGCAACGATTGTGGAAGTGGTCAATGGGAGAGTGAAGTTGAAAATGAGGGTGATTGGTTCTTTTCTGGATGGGATGCAAGTATGCATAGGAACTGGTTTGGATTGGATATTCCAAAGCCTGGTGCTTGTAATGGGGGTGATAGGAAAGAGGAAAGGAAGAATGCAAAGTGGGAACCCCCAAAGACGGGTGATTTAAATTGAACTTTGATGGGGCATCTTGAGGAAATCTAGGGATTGTTGGGTCGGGTTGTTGTGTTAGGGATGATAAGGAAGATTGATTGCAGAGAAATCTGAAAGCCTTCCTATAATCACAAACACAGAGGCTGAGCTTCGAGCTCTTATTGAGGGTCTTAAGTTGTGCAAGAGATTGCAGCTAGAAAAGGTGGAATTGGAAAGTGACTCGATGGTGGTGGTTCAGGCTTTAAAGGAGGGAAGTTTGGTGAATTGGAGATTACAGGATTTGTTGGAAAAAGCGAGAGATTTGGTAAGAGGCATCCCTATATTTTTTATCAAGCATATTTATTAGGAAGCCAATGAAGTGGTGGATAGGTTGGTGAATTTGGGTGCTGATGGGGAGCAAATGTGTAGAATATGTGATCTAGGAAAGGACGATGGCTAAATCCTTGTGTCTTTCGTGACTACCAAGTGGGTGGGATTGGTATTGGTGTTGTCGGAGGTGACAACATATTTTTAGCTAGCATGGGCATTAAGGATATGGGTGGTGGCGGGCATTTAAGTCTGAAGGCTGGCTATGGGACTATATTGGTTGTCTGTTCGGCTTCTTAATTTTGACTGACCGCTTGGTCCGGACAATGTGGGGAACGGTGTGATGGGACGCAGGTGTAGGTTTGTGGTTAAATTATTGTTTGATGGTGAATTTGAAACATTCTCTCTGATGGACCTAACGGAGTCTCCTATTAGTCTTCCATCTGGTAGGAAACTCTGGGCATTTTACGGGTGCATAAGGCATGGGCAACTAAAGTTTGTTTTCAAGATATGGGATGAGCTTGTTCTTGGAGCGGCGAAGATTTTGCGTGGTGAAGAGTTTATGAGTTCGTCTGAGCATTGGTGGACCAATGCCGATATTGTCGCCAGGTTTCTTGCCTCACTCCTAGACCTGGAGGTGCCATGAGCAATGGCAATCCTAATAGCAAGAAAATTGGTGTGGGAGAAATTTTTGGAGGGCATGATGGACGTGATTATCATTGCAATTTCGGGCGTTGGGGTGTTGTGGCCACGAGACTTACAAAGGGCTCTGGTTCTTAGGGAGAGGGTGGATTTGTTCCCATTCATCATGGACATCATTGGTGAAGACCTTCGGTGCCATCGCGCACGGGCTAGATGCAGGCTTATATTCCTGAAACACTTTATGTTTCTAGAACCGTCGAGCGGGGTGGATTGGTGTCGTCTCTTTCGAGACTTCCTGGTTGTAGACGAAGTGTTATGGGTTGACTGGGGCACAAATTTTCTAAGTAATTTTTTTTTATGTTTTTTGTATAATTTTGTGTGGTCTTTTGGTGGTGGGTTAGGATGGGTTTGGGTTGCAAGGTTGGAGTGTCTGGTGCGTTCTTTTGTTGGGTTGGAGTAGCTCTTGGGTGGTATGGGGTTTTTGAATTTCCTGGATAATTACAATGCTGAATGTAAAATCATTTTTTAGTTAATGAAATACAAATATTTACGTATTAAAAAAAAATCAAACCATTAAAAATTTAAAGATAATGTGAACTAAGAATTTTTTATATTTTGTGTGTAAACTTTTTAAAAAAAAATCAAAAATAATATATTTTCAAAATGTTTTTTAGTAATTTTTTTTATAATTTATAGCATCCTTAATTACTGATATTTTCCATAGTACACAATTGCTTTAGAAATAAGATAAATTTATAATTTATTAAATATGGATCATTAGCATTGATACTAGTGCATGCATATTTTTTTATAATTTTTATGCATATTTTATTTATTTATTTTTTTAATTCAAATACATTTTTTGTAATATATTTTTTTAATCAAGGATATTACTATGGAGCCCACATATAATTTTTTGAATTATTTTTATAATTTTTTTATTTTTATATATGTATGAAACATAGACCTTTATTTTTAAAAAGTTTCTATGTTCACTAGTAAATAGAAAAAAAATATAAATATTTAATAAAATATATTAGAAACTATACTTTTGAAATGTCTTAATTATAGGGTTATGATCTTCCAAAATTTCATTCTATGGTGACTCTATTTGATGGTCCAACCCTTGCTTTAAAACTCTTTTTTTACTCTATGAGCAATAGGAGGATGCCATCAATAAAAATTCAAACAACTATACCTTTGTTTGAGAGTATTTCTTTTATTTTAAGGTCTATTGAATAAATTATTTTGAGCATGAATATATATGGGTATGTGCAAGATCATGATGGGCCAAAAAGTGGTGATATGTAAGTGATATGATGGCCCATGTGGCTGATGACTTTTCACCCAAAATTGATGAAGCGAAGGGTTTTTAAAGGAGATTCTCATCTTTCCACCAATATAAATTATTCTTTACTTTGAATTTAATAAATAATTATTATTCATTTTCTATTTGAATTATGACTAAAGTCTTAATTGATAGGCTGATTGAAAAACATCTATAGCTTTCAAATAGTATAACATTTTTTGAATATAGAAACATCGTCACATTCTATGTTTCACATACTATAGGATTAAAAAAAAGAATTGAATTTCATGAAGTTTTGACCAAGTTAAGGTGGTCAGACATATGAGTTTTTATATTTTTTAGAATTTTTAATAAAAAATTCATAATTAATTATTTATTTGGAAAAAAATTGCCAAAAAAATGCATCACATCGAGACATGAGTCCTCTACTTATATCTAAAATATTATGAAAAAATATTATCATTTTATTGTGGTTAGGGTGGTCAGATAGACACCTACTTCTTATTTTTTCCCTGAAATTTAAGTACTACTGCATTCAAATTTCAAATTTTCACCAAATAGATTTAAAAAAATAAAATAAATAACTAGTAGTTTAGAAACTACATTCAATTTGCTACAGATTCTATTATTACACATTTTTGAAATAATATAGATAACTTATTCAAATTTTTACGTTAAGTTGTCTAACTCTGATTCTTCATTCAAAGGTCTCGACCTTCATTTGAAGGTCATGATAACATTAACAATGATGCAAGGTCCTTTGAATACCTTCATCGAAGGTGTGTTGCATGTCATTGCACCTTGGACTCATTCTTTTGCCCCAACCCACAACTAAGACACATTGTTGTGGGATTTCCTTAGAATTCATAATTATTATTAACAATCAAATGTATTTCCTTTGAGATAATTGTACTCTTTACATAAGATATATATTTAGTACATGAATAAAAGATGTGTTCATCAAAAATTTGAAGGAAAATGAGGTTAAATTGTTTGAAGAGATTGCTTTAATAAAATTCAATCCTTATCAACAAACTCACAAATCCCTATCAACAAAAAAACCCAATTAAATTTCAATATATTGAAAATAATTAATAATAAGCAGCTGAAAAAATAAAATTAATATCATTAAATTTTACTCTCAATTGCAAGCACTCTGAAACATAAAGCTCAAAAAAAATGATAATCAAATTTCATTACACTATAGTAAATGATCTCACTTCAATTTACTCCTCAATCTTCTATCCACCACTTTCTCAAATACTCACTCAAAACCTTCTATCCACCACTTTCTCAAATACTCACTCAAAACAATAGAACTTGGTCTTCTAATTAATTGAATAGAAGACAATCAAATCATGTTTTTCTACTATATCTTAGAAACCACTACTTTGAATTTATACATGTCACTTTGATATTTTTTATCTACTAATTTAACCAAATCAAAATTTAAATAAAATTAAATAAAATAACTTATCGACCATTTTTTTAAAAATCTATTAGTATACCCATCACACCCCCTAGAGATGCAAGTGTGATAAAAAAAAAAAACAAAAAGGTTGTAAAACAACGGGATTAAATCAATGATAAACCATACATCTTCTACGAAGGACTAATCATATTTTACATAGCTTATGGGATCATTTTTTAATATGGCCATACGTTCGTAAAGATCCTCTCCTCATTTCCTAGATTTTTCCTTCAAATGTTTTCAAATCCAGCATGTTCTTGGAAGGGCAGAGGAAGGCTCCGAAGTTGCGAATATAGATATTCCAGCTAGTATTAGTTGCACGTACGGCAGATCTTCACTACGATAATAGCAATCCTTTCGCCCTCCAAAGTTGTGCTTTAAAAAAATGCCATTTTCTCTTAACAAATTTTAAACTAATTGGCAATACAATATAAGTGCGTTTGTCGACCCACAGGGCTATCCCGGAAGGAGCCCTGCCATTACTATATTAATATCTACGTAATATAAATACACAGAAGCCTATTTTCATCAACTTTTGGCTTTAATGGTCGATCACCATCCATTTCGACAAGCCCACACCTCTCATTATTTTAATAACTTGTCTCTAATGTCGGAAGAGCTATTGTCGTCTTCAAATTTGGTGATCACAGAAGCCTGTAATATAATATCTTAGTCACTGACGTGCAGATGTTATTATAGAGGCTGTTCTTTAGACTTACGTATACATTCCTTTTTTTTCATTCACTGAATGAGGTCAATGTCGGCGGACTTCGTGTTGTAACGCACAAAGCACAAAACAATGTTTGATCTATAATTGTTTATTTCTTTAAAATTTGTATGGACTCTGGTTCGATCTTTACTCACCTATTTGTTTTTCTTTAAATCATATGAATAATTTAAAATTGGCCTAAACGTCCGATGGCACGAATGAAGATGTTTGAGCTCAAAAAACTCTACCCCACTGTCGGCGTGATCTCAACCCTTGCCAACTGTTAATTGGACTTTTAATAATAATTAATGACAGTGGCCCCCAATTCCACCCAAGTACCAGCGTGATATGCGAATCCACTCTGCCCTGTTTACAATAATATCCTACAGTGAATTCCCATATATGGCTCAATCATATCACCTAATTTGGATTGGGACGTGAAAGGTTGCGTTAAACAAACCATTCAGAGAAGGCAGTGGGACTGGGAATTTTATCTATAAATACATATCTAGCTCTGCCTGTATCCTTCACTACACGCCTCTGCTTTGAAATATAGTCTACTTTTTTAATCGATAATCCTCACTGCCTTGCACAGAGCACGAATGGCAATTGGAAGCTTGCCAATCATGGCCGAAGGGGAATTTAAATCAGCCAGCTCGAATAATGAGATAGTTGTGAAGTGCGAAAATAATCTGAGCAAAGTGCTTCACATGAGTTCGGGTAGCGGAGAGAGTAGCTACGCTCAGAACTCAAGCAGGCAGAGCTCCGTCTTCAAATCTATGCAGCCTGCCTTCCATAGCCTAATTCAATCTCTCCCCATTCAAAATCCCAGCGGTTTACTGCGAATCGCAGACTTGGGCTGCGCCACCGGAATGAACACCGTTACTGAAGTGGATTTTGTGGTGACGACCATTAAAAAGCTGTGCTCTAAGCGGGCTCTGTCGATTCCCCAGCTGCAGGTGTTTTTCAACGACCTACCTTGCAACGATTTTAATGGGTTGTTCATGCTGTTGAACTCGTTGAAGCCTGATTACATGACAGCGGGAGTGCCTGGCACCTTCTACCAAGCCCTGTTTCCCCATGGCAGCATCCACATATGCTTCTCTATTATGGCATTGCATTGGCTTTCGCAGGTAATTCAAGTGGGAGAAAGTGTGTTTGTGATTTCTCTGGGTTTCGATGTTCTGAACCAGTTTGGTGTAATTGCAGGTTCCCGAAGGCGTAGGGAATGAGGGGTCGTGTGTGTACAACAGAGGAAAGGTTTGGATCAATGGGGGCAGAGCACAAGTGGCTAGAGCATACGCAGAGCAGTCACAGAAGGATCTGCGTAGATTCTTTCAATGGCGAGGACAGGAAATGGCAAGCGGGGGCGTCATTTTCATATGCGCAATGGGACGTCCCAATGGAGTGAGTGCAGAGCACCAGGTCACATCAGAGGGTGAATACTGTGGACCCGACTTTGAAGCAGCTTGGGACGACCTTATTTCAGAGGTAAAGACAAATTTATTTATGCATTGGAATCCAAATCATTGATCACTATGATTTTCAGAATTCAACTGTCTCTGCCTCCTTATATTTATAGTTTTACTCGAACTACAAATAAATCCCTGCATAATTTGATGCACTGCGTAAATACAGATGGTATTCAAATATAAGTTTAATCTGAAGAGTATTGAAATTTGTTGTTTATTTTAATAGGGAATTGTCAAGGCTGAGACGAGGGACAATTTCAATCTGCCATGGTATTTCCCCAGTGCAGACGAAATGAGAGAGGCTGTTGAAGCGTCGGGTGCGTTCGAGATTGTGAAGGTGGAAGTGTCCAGTGGAGTGTGTTGTATGGGTGAAACAGAATTTGAGG
The DNA here is from genome assembly GCA_007258455.2 of Sequoia sempervirens. Classification (NCBI taxonomy): domain Eukaryota; kingdom Viridiplantae; phylum Streptophyta; class Pinopsida; order Cupressales; family Cupressaceae; genus Sequoia; species Sequoia sempervirens. The sequence goes on from VDFB02054561.1 coordinate 34,743, forward strand.
AATGGGTAAGTGATGTGCAATCTTTTGGGAGGAAGAAGGCGAGGCTAGTGAGGAGCTTTGTGGGAAGCCTTGTGGAAGACGCAATTGGAGTGGAGAATTGCAATGCACTGTTTGAGAGAATGGAAAGGAGGTCCAGTGAGTTGTTGGAGAAGGGCCTTCTCCATCCTTCCAAATTTGTTCCTTGCGTTGTAGCCGCTCTCGTTAGAAAATGAATACATGTGTTCTCACTTCTTAAATTCCTCCTGCTTTAGTTCTTGTATTCCATCTGTATCCAGTAAAGTAAAAAATTCCACGATGCTTTGTTCCACTACACATTTTTAGACGTGAAGTTGTGGTAGCCAAGGATATGTTGACAAAACGTCCTTTCCCTATACACTAGCGCTTGCACCTCAACGAGGTGCAATGGTTATGCTGATAGCAGGATATACTATGGCAATATATTGAAGGGCAGGAAGAAAAATCACAAGAAAATGTAAATTGCTTTTCTTAAGACTAACTATTTATAGCAAAAGTCAATTGATGATGGGATACGAGAAGACTTCGATATGAAGAAATGGAACTTTATTTAAATCGGTATGCTATGCTAAATGGTTTCACAACATAATTTTTTTTGTACAATGAAAGAAGACCTGTAACTTAAAAGGTCAATTGGATCAAATACAGTTGTTGCTAGTTAATGATATACCTTGTGACCGAATGTAACATAATGGAAAACTGCATGTTGCGGGAAAATATTTTTTATAATACAAAAGCTATTTTATGACATGAAAATCACTAACTCAACAAATTGGTTATGTATAATACAATTGTTGGTGGTTGACGATGAGGTTCTATGATATATGCCATTTGTCTTCAAGACCTACAGAACAAAAACAATGGAATGGTTAGCGAAAAATCCCAACAAATTATCAATTATTCAATTTATAACCCCACGATGAGGAGGCGCCAAATCATTCAATTACAATTCGTTAGGTTATGTTAACAACAATTGGTACCTACTTAAATTCATACATGGTCAATTTCTTAAGTTTGAACTTGCCTTTAATTAGCTTACCTTACATTATTTAAATAGCTTACTTAATCGTCTCGAAATTTGAGGAGGTATGATACACCATTGACCCCTAATCCTTTTCAATGTAATAATATTAATGAACTATAGTTTATAACTTTCAAAATATATATAAAAATATGAAATCCAACAAAATTTATGAACAACCATACACTAATAACTAACTTTACTATGCTAAATACAACCAAATAATCATTTTAATCACATTGAAACCTTTAAAATCTTTTGCAACTACCAAATTAGCCCGTGCCTATGTCAATCACCAAAATTCAAGGTAACATAGGCCAAAACCAATGAACCGTCATATCAATGAGAGTTATGATAAGCCCAAAAGATCATAATTGGAACAGTTTCCACAATATAAAAAAGGGTTACCTATTGGGCCCTCTCTATTTCTTCAACGAAGATGCACTTATCTAGTAATTCTTAAGTCATTGAACAAGTGGCATGTACTGGCTACCACCTACCTCAAATTTGCTATATTGTAGTTTATTTAGTTTGTAAAAATAATTTTGCTGCAGAAATAACATCATTCACAATAAATTGCTAAATATAGATTTACCCTAGATATACCCAAGATTTAGGGACCAGTTGTCAAGAAAAAGTGGCTTATTGTTGGTTGGATTTATAGACATTACACTAAACATTTGAGAACTTCATAATGTTGATTTTTCCTTTTGGTTGGTTCATATTGTTTATTAAAATTTAGAGCAAATCAATTCCGTTATAATATACTGCTCTAGCAAATAAGTAAATATGGTGCATCAAGAGAGCATTATGAGCTTCCAAAAGAAAGAATCCCTTGGTACTCTAAGGAAGAAGCTTAAAAAAATTGCTAGATGTAGAGTCTACACCACAAAGTATCTTAAAATCTATAATTATTATTTTAATGAAACCCTTCAATGATATCAGAAATTATCCACTTACTACAAATATCTTTAAGATTAGGATTGCACCCCACATAGCTGCTCAAGTTTTATTTTCCTCCAATTTGTCCACTAAACTTAAGATAACTGTATGCTATATCATCATAATATATTTCCATCTTCCTTGGCATATTTTTTGGAAGTTTCGAGGAAAATCCCCCCAACTGAATGATTATAATGATAATTTAATATACTGGAACATTATTCAATGTCTCCTAGTATTTATACTTTACATATTGGTAGTACAATGATTACATATTTGCGAATTTTCCTAGAAATGATGAAAGACCAGCATTTCATAGGTAAGTCCCTCCCTTTCCTCTAGATTTAAACACCCAAACTCAAGGTCATAATCATATTATAAGAATCAATATTCAAGCTTATGATCACAATTAATGTCTTCTTTAAGGATCACAAAGAGTGGAGTATTCCAAAATGCTCCTCAAAGACTCGAACACTCTAAATGCCTCAGAACTCAACAAGACCTATGGGTAAGTTTCATTAGTGTCATGAGTTTGAGATTCAAATACACAATGCATAGTTCATTTACAATACATTTTGATGGTCAGTACAAGTTTTGTGTCTGTGATGATTGAACGGTTGACTAAAAAGTGGGAATTGTTGTATTTGACTGGTAAGACAAAACATTATGGCTCAATGCTATAATTTTGTAACTCGTTTTGAAAATAGTAGGTTTCAAAGTCGTTTACAATTTCCTTTTGATTTTTGAGTTTTCTTGTGTGAAGCAAATCATCTTTCTTGGATATTTACTGTTCTCAAATTGATGAATGCAGGACATAATGAAAAGAATTGGAACATCAAAAGAACATGAGAGAATGTTGGTGTGTCCTTGGTTTAGGGTTAGTTCAAGAATTCAGTACTATGGATAGAATTTAGGTTTGATCAAGATCAGGGCAATTATTTTGTGCTTGAGTATCTACCTATTTGTCTGTGTAATTCAGTGAGCAAAAATGGCTTCCCAGCAGAGAATTTAAGTATGTCCATGTAAACACTTTGGTCTTTCAAGAAAAATAGAAACTGCTGCTTGGAATCAAAACAAATACTACTCCCAATTTTTGAAATCCAATACTTTGCATCTTTGAAATAAATGAATTGTTGCTTGAATGAATCAAAAGTACATTGCTTGAGATAAATTTTACTGTATTTCATATGCCTTATCAGCAGAAATCACATTTTATAAGCTTTTGAAATTTTGCATTTCTGTGAAAGTGGGGCAAAGGATAGGAGAAAAGAGAAAGATATTGCATGCTAATCTTTCTTTTCGCTGTCCCAGAAAAGGAAGAAAATACATATTCACTCCA
>VDFB02054562.1:0-103499 GCA_007258455.2 Sequoia sempervirens
CGATATGGTTTGTAATATCAAGATCAAAGAGACTTCAGGAGGAGGTTGTACACTCAGTATGATGTCTTACCAACGAGCGATTATCTTGGCAACCACTGAGGCAACTTCAGTATGAGTTTTGAAGCTCCATAAAGACTCTCATCGATATCCATGTTGTGCCGATAATTTCATATGACATAATCACATCGGCGAGACATTTTCAGTGTCTCACCGAGATGCGATTCTTTTCAAAAGAGTTTTGACCACCCGAGGAGGTTGCACATAATTCACTCAACCAATCAGAGAGATCTAAGGGTAAATCGTGGCAGTCTAAGGAACATCAACAGGATGAAGGGCAACGTGTATCTGTTGCAAGCTCAGGGCATTCAAGGTGCAACCAAAGTAGCTCAACAGGACACGGTGGATCGAATGAATGCGGTAGCTGTGAAATATCAGAAGTCTTCTATGAGGGTAACTCTTCACCGACACGCATAGCAAGGAAATGCAGGATATAGCATTAATTTCAATCAAAAGATCTGAGTATAGATCTTTCCAGGGCTAGATATTTTGTAAGCCCTAAGGGGCTGACACATTTTGATATATAAGGCTTTTTTGCCTTTTTTGTAAATAGTTCAAGTAATGCATTCAAAGGAGTTAGTGATTTTTAGCTATCCTTCCTCAACCGATGTATATTTTGTAACTCAATCGAAATCTGGAATGAAAAGCAGAGTTTACCTTGGAAGCTAGTGTTCATGCTTGTACTGTCCTCATTTCTGTATCTTTCTTTTGATTATGCAAGTCTTTAATTGTGTTTTTTATAAATTCTGCACTTATATCTTAGAGTTGTGAAATTAATCTTTCCTTCATGAGATGTGTATGTAGATCAAACCTTTAATATTAATGCATAAGTCTATAAGAAGTCGTGTTTGAGCACATAAAGCATTTACAATTAGGTTTCCCAGTGTATGTTCATCCTATTTTTCTTTTCAAAATTCCTCATCATTACGGTGTATCACCTTAGATTTAAATCTTTAGTTTATGCATTTCTTCTTCCTTTTCCCCACAAGAATCAATAGTTAGGTGACACCAAAGGAAGTCACCCTTCTCCGGAGGTTCACTCCAATCTCAGGTGACCCACAGCCTCAAATTTATCCAATGTTTCACTAGAAAGCTCAGTTTACAACTTTGCATAGGGTGAATTTCTAGGTGACAACAATTCTCATATTAGGAATGCATATAGGCATAAGGATTGCATCAGGAGTTCCCTCCTACTTTGTTGTTTTAGGTTGCTAGGCTCCTCATGCAGGGTCGGGGATTTCTTCAAGTTAGGAAGAAATCCGGGGAAGTCTTGTACTTTGTGGTTGGGCGGAAAATGCGCCTTCATCACACTCTTGGCCTCAACTTGCAAGAAGACCAGTGGTGTCACGGTGGTTGAGGTTCACAGTTTCTCATGCTATTAATGTATTAATGTATTATTTTTGAAAGGCTTGTAAAGCCCACTTGTAAAAGTAACTTTATTTGAAATTCATTATTGTAACATTGAAATAGATGTATTGGAATGGAATTTTTTGATGTAACATTGAAATAGATGTATTGATTGAGAGTCAATGATGTAATTTGAACATGAATGAATTTATGGAAACTCATTGACATGCTATTGAAATTTACATAGGTATCAGTGAAAAGATCCTTGTTGTTGATGCAATTTACTTCTTTTGGATACATGAAATGAAATTTATTACTATTTTTCCTTTTGAGCACTTATGGGAAGTTCTTGATCTATGCATCCTTTACTTTTATTGTACTTGAAATGTAATGAGTTATGGAAACTTATGTGGTTAAATGAAAATCATCTTTCGAGCATTACATTTTGGTATCAAAGCAACAAGGTTCAACTCTAGGACCTATGCCTAATTATGCTTGATGTTATGTTTTGCCAGGGTAACCCTAATGGAGGGTAGATATTATCAGCGGGAATGGGGAGGAGGATCCCATGGTGATCCCAATGATAAGTTGAATTAGATTTTGGACATTTTAAGTAGACAAGAGGCCAGGATCGATAACCTTGAGCAGGTAAGACAAACTGGGCCAACAAGGTCTAATCCTAGTGAAAGTGAAAACATCATAAATGAACCAAATGGAGAAAACCCTAAAACTAAAAAGAATCAAAGTAAGCTAACGAAGGTAGCTGAAAAATTGGGTAAGGACCTCAAGAAGGTTGTGCGACCCAAGTTTGATGGTAAATCCTTTGGTGATGGGGCAGAAGCATGGATTATTGAAATGGAAAGGTACTTTGCCCTTCGAAACCTGTCTGAGGAAACTAAGGCGTAATGGGGATCCTACCAGCTCACAGGTGAAGCTGCTACATGGTGGGAGAATGAAAGGGTTGATAAACAGTTTTTTCCTAGCAAGGTAACATGGGAACAATTCTTGCAAACTTTCAGGAAGAGGTGGCTTCCATAGTCTTATTTTGATAAGAAAATGACAGAATTTCAAGTGCTCATTCAAGGAGGAATGACGGTGACACAATATTGGGAGAAATTCTCTCACTTGCTTAAGTACGTACCTCAGTACCAACATGATGAGAGGTTTCAAATTCAAAAAATTATTCTGGGGCTTAGGCCTCAAATTGGAAATGAGGTGGATATGCATAGACTTGCTACCATGGATGAAGCCTTTGAATTGGCACTTTTGCAAGAACATAAAATGTAGCAGGTGACAAACTACAAGAAAAGTAGGGAAGCCAAGAATGGCAATAAGAAGTCCCAAGGAAATCACCAAGGTAATAGTAACCAGGGCAATTAGGGAAATCAAGGTAAAAAAGGAAATAATAACATGAAGATCAAAAATTTAAAAATGGGTGGTAGTCCTCAAAACCATAATGATGGAAACCAGAGTAATAATAAGAGGGCTAATTTCAATGAAAAGAATGACAATAATAGGAGGGAATTTTTTGACAGCCTAAAGAACCTCGTGGGGGTTGTTATACTTGTGGTGGTGAGCATTATGCTAGTGTGTGCCCTTAGAGGGTTAACATATAGAACAACAAGAATCAACATCATATCCATGCGGTGATTGACAATCGCCAGGAAGATTATCGGGCCACTCCTATCTATCTTTTGGGTAAAATTTTTGGATGTCTTGTTTCTATTTTGATTGATACCGGTGCCACTAATAGTTTTGTGGATCCTCATGTTGTATCTAAATTATTAGTTAAACCGAGCTATATGGAAAATTCATGGAAAGTTCAGTATGGGAACCAGGTAGAGAGGAAGGTAGAGCAATGCCTGTTTTGCAGTGAACTTGAACTCCCTAGTCTTCAAACGCAAGTTAATTTGTATGTAGCACCATTGGGATCTTATGATGTAATTTTAGGGATAAATTAGCTTTCTGAACATAAGGCCTTTGTGGATTGCGAAGAGAAATCAATGAGGTGTCTTGATGATCAAGGAAACCATGTGGAGATTTGTGGTGTAAAGAGGCCTCTAGAACTTAGGAAAGTCTCCACGATGCAATTAAAGAAGGAAAGCCAAAAGGGATGCACTATTTATGCAATAAAGGTCAAGGACCTTGATGAGACAAAATCATTAGCTAATGATCATCCCATTCTAAAAGAATTTGAGGATGTTTTTTTGGAAGAGCTGACTGAGCTACCGCCTAAGTGTGTATTTGATTTTTCTATTGATTTTCTACCAGGAGTGGAACCTCAGTCTAAAGCCCCATATAGGATGAACACAACAAAGTTATATGAGCTAAAAGCCCAATTGGAGGAATTGTTGAAATAGGGTTTCATTAGACCAAGTGTGTCACCTTGGGGAGCTCCTGTTATATTTGTGAAGAAGAAGGATGGGACCTTGAGCTTATGCATTGATTACATGATACTTAACAAGGTTACTATCAAGAAAAAATGCATGCTTCCCTGTATTGATGATTTGTTTGACCAGTTAAAAGATGCCAAGGTATTCTCAAAAATATATATGAGATCAGGGTACCATCAGTTGAGAATAAAGGATGAAGATATTCACAAGACTACGTTCTGAACAAGGTACGAGCACTACAGATTCACAGTGCTACCGTTCGGGCTAACCAATGCCCCTGTAGCCTTCATGAATTTGATGAATAGTGTCTTTTGGGACTACTTAGATAATTTTGTTTTAACTTTCCTTGACAATATCTTGATATATTCTAAGTCAGAGGAAGAGCATGAGAAGCATTTGAGGATAGTATTGCAACGTTTGAGAGAATACAAGTTATATGGGAAAATGTCCATATGTACCTTTTTCCAATCTGAGGTGCACTACTTGGGACATGTTATTTCAGTAGAAGGGATAGCCGTGGACCCAGATAAGATTAAGGCGATCTTAGATTGGCTAGCACCTCAAAATGTTTCAAAAGTCTGAAGTTTTATGGGGCTTGCTAGTTATTATAGGAGATTTGTGCAAGGGTTCTCGTCAATAGCAATGCCCATTACCGCACTCCAGAAGAAGGGAAAGAAATTTGAGTGGAGTGACAAATTTGAAAAATATTTTCAGTTGCTAAAAGATAAACTCACTTTTGCACCTATTTTAGCTATGCCTGATCTGAATGGTCATTTTACAGTGATTACTGATGCATCAGGAGAAGGGGTAGGAGTATTTCTCATGCAGGAAGGACAAGTGGTGGCATATGAATCAAGAAATTTGAAACAACATGAGTTAAATTATGCACCATATGATTTAGAGTTGGCAGCCATAGTTCATGCCCTTCAGATGTGGAGACACTATCTCTTGGGAAAGCCCTTTGAATTAAAAACAGATCATCTTGGGTTATAGTACATCTTTACTCAACCCAACCTAAATGCTTGTTAGAGGCGATGGTTGGAATTTTTGAGTGAATATGACTTTGGCATTGAGTACATTAAAGGGAAGGAAAATAGGGTAGCAGATGCCTTGAGTAGGAGAAGACATCTTGCAGCCATATATACATACAAGTATATTGAATTGTGAAATACATTTCTTTTATGAGAAAATTATTTTATGTAGAAGGTTTATGAGCTATATATATATATATATATATCTGAGAAACATAAGATCTGAATTATTTACATATCTGAAGAAAAAACATAACTGTGTTTATAAAAATCACTGTGGTATAGATTTCTTTGTTTTTTAATTTTTACTCTTAAATTTTATGAGAATGTACATAATTATATATATGTAAATGCAACTAAATGTATATATATATATACATCCATATATATATATCATTTTTATATTTGAAAATAAATAAGATCAAAAAAATAGAAATGGATAAACATGAAATTGGTTGATTGCATTAAAATTATTATCATAATGATGAACTTCAGTATGTTAGGTGTATTTTACATGCTTTAAAATGGGGAAAACTGTGATTCTTGAAGATATATTTTTAAACTAGTGAATTTTAGGAATATAAAACATGTAAATATATATATATATACATAAACATTATGGCATTTTAGACTAGATGATATTTCCTGATATATGCAATTGTGAATAAAAGTGAGTGGAATTATTCTCTTTTCTTTAAATTTAACTTATTATTCTTTTTCATAAAAGTGAAGACATACTCCTATTAAATAGGAAAGTAATCTGTAAGTTGGATTTTTACCCCATACTTATAAGGCTGATTAGAGTAGTTTTCTTTTTCTGAACTTGTATAAATTACTTACTTTGAGAAAATTATTTAAATAGAAATTAGAACTTATGAGTTCATAGATATACTCTTTCCAAAAGACCAAATTTAGATTGTTTTGAAATCATAGAAAGTGACTTGCAAAAACCAATTGTGTGATCAAATTTTCACTTAAGTTAGTGTGCTAATGTAAATTTATTTGTGAACCTTGTGTGTACTTTGTAATTATTAGAATTCCTTTGAAGTAGAGATGTATAAAATTGAATAAAAAATTTAGATGGAAAGTGTATTATTTATTGTTCTTTTGGGAAACTTCTAGGACAGGATGCCGAAGGTGGACCCATAGAGACGATAGTTTTACCTTTTCTAAAACTATCAATTATTTATTTATGCTTGGCCAAGTACATGCACCATTGAAATAGATGGAAATAAAAGCCTAGAAATAAATGTATATAGGTCTCTACCACCTCCTATTTGCAAGAAATATGTGATTCTCATGTTAGGAATACATATAGGCATCAAGCTTGCATCAAGAGTTCCCTCCTGCTTTGTTGTTTTAGGTTGCTAGGCTCCTCATGCAAGGCTAGGGATTTCTTCGAGTTAGGAAGAAACCCGGGGAAGTCTTGTACTTCAAGGTTGGGTGGAAAAGGCGCCTTAATCACACTCTTGGCCCTAGCTTGCAAGAAGACCAGTGGTGTCACGGCGGTTGAGGTTGAGAGTTTCTCATGCTATAAATGTATTCATGTATTATTTTTGAAAGGCTTGTAAAGCCCACTTGTAAAAGTAACTTTATTTGACATTCATTATTGTAACATTGAAATAGATGTATTGGAATGGAAGTTTTTGATGTAACATTGAAATAGATGTATTGATTGAAAGTTAATGATGTAATTTGAACATTAATGAATTTATGGAAACTCATTGACATGCTATTGACATTTACATATGTATCAGTGCAAAGATCCTTGTTGTTGATGCAATTTACTTCTTTTGGATACATGAAATGAAATTCATTACTATTTTTCCTTTTGAGCACTTATGGGAAGCTCTTGATCTATGCATCCTTTAATTTTATTATACTTGAAATGTAATGAGTTATGGAAACTTATGTGGTTAAATGAACATCATATTTTGAGTGTTACATTCTTGGATTTGCCAAAGTTAGCTCATCTTGAATATTGAATCTTAATCCACTCAGATATATAGCAACTTTCTCCACCTCATCCTCCATGTGACCTGTCCTTATACTCAACTCATAAAATTATTTAGTATAGGCTTTGACATCTATTTATTTTTGCTTTAGACCTTAAAGTTTCTTAAACATTTGAATTGCATAATCAGATGGTAAGAACTTACCCTTAAACTTAGCCACCATTTTGTCCCAAGAAATAATTTTTGACTTACCTTTCTTCCTCCTTTTAGATTGCTCATAATCCCACCATAATAAAGCATGAACCTTCAATTTTGTTTCTGCAATCTTTAACTTTTTCTCCTTAGGTACATCCTCACACTCAAAATAATTGTCAAGTGTTGCAATCCAATCTAAATGTTCTTCATCATTAAAATTACCTCCATACTTAGGTACATCAATCTTCACCTTGTGTTTATCTTCCTTGACTACTCTCAGTAACTTAACCATCCTCTGATCATCAGGATCCAATTCCTCTTCCTCTTCTTCCTCATTCTCCTCTTCTTCTTCTTTAGAGTCCCTCTCATCACCCATGACCATACCTCTCTTCTGACTTGTTTCTAGAGCAAGAAGACTCTCCTCCAACTCTCTCATCTCTTTAGCATGCTTTCCCTTTAACTCATTCACTTCTCTAGCAATGTTTTTCCCTTTTGGAGGCATTTTATTCCTTCTTCAACCAAACTTTTTCCCTTCTTCAGATTAGACTTATTCTCTGATACCAATTTGGTGCAGAGAAGGGTGTCAAATTAAAAACTCAACCAATCAACTCTTTACCAAAACATTTACACTTCAAACAAACTGATTTCCTTCACAAATTGACACTATTCCTTGTAGCACAACAAACAAGGTATTTTTGTCATAAATTTTAGATGAGACCTCCATCCCACAACCTAAAACCTATTTGGAATAGCCATTAAGCCCTTTAATAACATATCTCAAAGGAAAGTTTGGTTTCTTTGGAACATAGGCCTCAAAATTCTGTTGCTACACTTCACCAAGGCCTAATTAGGCTCACTCAACAAGGAACTTATTGGTTTTACACTCTCTTGATGTAAAGAATCTACCAAAATCAACAAACCATCAAGGGTACTTCTTACCCTAAACAAAACTTGAGAAGATCAGTTAGAAAATCACCAAAATTTCACTTATCCTCTTAACAAAATCCATTCATTTTCACTTGAAATTATAAGGCTTCATATCACCAAATCACCAAATTAGTATTCCAGAATTTTATCAGACTCAAGTACATCTTAACCATCATCAAATGGACTAAACCAAAATAATAACATCATTGAAAAAAATTGAACCAACCAAGTCATTCACTATTCACCAAATTACCCTTCATTTCAACTTGTTTCAATACGACAAAAAGACAACCATTCACTCAATCTTGCTTCACTCTTGTTTGACCTTTAAATCACTTTTATCATCATAAAATTGACTTCAAATGTTCTGAAACTGGCTCAATCACCTTGAAAAAGGTCTGAACCCACCAAATGAACCTTCTTCCAACCTTTTCCATCATTATTTATTCAAGCCTAGCATGTAGCATCATTCTTTTGCATGGAAACCATTTAATAACCACCTGTAGTAGCACTCAACCATTAGATTCTTGTCTTCCCCTGCACTTATCAACACACACACATCTTAAAAAATCCTATTCTAACCTACTCCACTAATCCACACTACCTAAATAGGTGGAGTAGTCATGTAATATTATCTAGACTCTCAAACCCCTGTTTTGAAGGTTTACAAACTGAGTTACTGATAAGAGACTCAAACAAATGCTATATTCAATAAATTCCCTCCTAAATAAATTTGTATGAAATATAATCCTTTTTCCTACTTGAAACAATAAATTTTAAGGCCTAAAGATAGTATATAGGCCATACAAGCTGATTAACAATAGAAAGAAACTTTGTATTTACTAAACAGGGTACTTTTATTGATAGAAATTATTCAAGAATACAATGAATGATCATTTTATCACCCTACACAAGCTTTATATAGAGGTTCCTAATAGTTACTAACCACCCTTTCAACTTATTTTATCGACCAACAACCTTTCCTATCATATGACTCTACAACTTCCTCTCGCATTTTTGCAATTTCTTGCAATTTTGCATTTTTACATCTTTTGCAAATTTTAGCATTTTTTGCAAATTGACTTGACTCACCTCCTAGAGACCTAATGGAAACTCAAACACATTGGAATAGGTCTTCACATGACCTTTTTATAGTAATTTACATTTGAAAATTCAAATTTTACAAATTTTCCTACTAGAGGCATTCAGTGCACAAGGTGCTCCTGCACCATACCGTCGACACCGAAATCTAGTTTAAGCCTGCGACTTCAATATTCTTCATAATTCATATTCTTCTATTGATTAAATAATGTCAATTATTTAATTAATTCACTTTAGCTTCATTTCTTCTATTAATTAAATAATCTTAATTATTTAATTAATTCACATTTTTTTATTCTATCTAATTAATTAAATAAACGCTTTTTATTTAATTATGTTACTAATTAATCTTATCCTTCTTGTCAAATTAAATAAATCATTATTTAATTTACCCTTTATCATATTTCAACTATAATTAAATAAATTCTTTACTTGTTTAATTATTCATTTAAAACCCCTTCATCATTTAATTAAATAAATCTTATTTATTTAATTATTCTTCAAATATTAGATCTTGAATTAAATGAATTATTTAATTCATTAATTCTATTTTAACGCATTCCTCTATATTTTAGATAATTATGTGAGTTATCTAAGCATTCACTTTTACTCAACTCAAAGATCTATTTCAAATCACTCAGTTAACTCTTGATTTAATGTCTGAGTGGCGTTCTTGAGTAATCTCTTCGTCAAATCACTCAATCGTCTAGTTCTAACTCATTTGCGTGTACATGCGTATTAATTAAATATTCTTATTTAATTAATTAAACCTTGTGCATGCATTCGAACAAGAGTTGCTTTAATCAATCTTCATCTTTTTCATGCAAAGATAATTCTTCTATTTTCGAATACCAAAGTGGAAGATTAAATCATTTATTTAATCTTTAATTATATTTCTAATTTATATCACTCATGTCATTATTGACAGTTATCAAAATGTATGACTAATCAATTGATCTCAACCATCTGTTGATCTTTCAATCCTGGCCTGTTGTTCGAATAATCAATTTTCTATAAATTAATTTGTCATTCTTCATTCCAATCTCTCTCGAAAACTCGTGAAATCTTATGACTTTTGAGAGCACTTATCTTGAATCTTCGATGTTTTGCTAAATCACTATCTTAGGCTATACTTGCACGAATTTATGAGAAATCTGAAGGCAATTATACTACACAAGCAAAATGGAGAAGGGCAATTGAGATGAATCATGGAAATATGTTTGAAATTGGTGAGATTGTTCAAGTTTTAATTATGTTTTGACTTCCTTTGTTCTTTGTTGCTTAGCATTAGATTTGCATTTATATTTGTATTGCATGTTTGCTCTTAATCTTGTCTTGTGCATTTTCTTAGCGTTACATTTGGTGAACCCGACGTGAACGAAATCCCGTCACCTTCTTTTGAGTACAGAAAAATGGGCGAATAAAATATTTTTAAAAAATTTCTGGGTTTTGTGGATTTCGTTCTCAGCTTTCCAGAATTTCAAACAATTTAAAATTTTGTTAAGATTCGCGAAAGTTATGGCTATTTTAGTGATCATATTTTTAAAGCTTTAACTGTTAGAATGCGATTTTTCTTTTGTTTATAACACTTTTGCCTTGCAGGATTTTGCAAAACGTTTTCTGGGTTTTGAAGGTCTAATTTTTAGCTTTCCATAGATATCTATGATTTAAAATTTTGTTTAGTTTTGAGGAAGTTATCACTATTTTAGTTTTTTGTTTTCCTTTAAGTGTTTTTTGGTACTAATCTTCTGTTTTTAGCGTGTGTCTTAAGGAGTTAACAAGTTTTTGCAGGACGACTGACGAAGACAATATTGAAAACTACGAATGAATCTTTTTGTAGAACGCATGTCGAAGAACCTAGTTAAACTTTTGAAACAAATTGTTTGGTAGTATAGCAAATCTTTCATTTGGATTAAAATTAACAGGTGTCTATTGTGTTTGGTGCGAAAGCACATCTGTGTAATTACCCTCACGATTTGGTACATCGAAGTATCCTCTCCCCTTGCGCATTCATGTGATCTTGGGTGTAAGAAAAATGGTTACCAACTCTATAACTTGGGCTTGTTTTGGTGGGAAAAAGTACTCACTCCAGGACGACTCAGATTGGTAGCACCCTGAACCCGAGGGACTTCCAGCTGGTATATAAAAGTGGGTTCTTGGGGAAAACCCAAGAATCATGAGTGTGGTTCTGATGAGATGGATCCAAAAGGGTACTCTCGTCATATGGATCATGCCCCATGAACGAAATGCTCGTATTAAAAACTTTTTGTTTTAGTGTCCAACCATTCTATTGGTCGTTGCTTGGTATAGTGTAGTGTGTTGGTGTAATTAACTATTTAATTACAACTTCATAAGTTTACATAGGCATCTTTAATTCCTAAGTTATAGGATCTTATCCTTATCTTATCGAGCTATCTTTTTGCTCAAGATAAGATTTAGTTGTTGCATGCTTTCCTTTTATAAGCAAGCCTCATCTTGTACATTTGTATCAATTAATCGTGAATCAATCTAGCATATTGATAGCAAGCATTCTCACCATTGTTTCTATCTTGTGGAAGTATTTTAGTCTAGCAACAAATCTCTGGTTCTCTAACATGGTATCAAAGCTTCCAGGGTTGCGGATTCCTTCCCGGATCTGAGGGTTTTATTTTTGGCTTGAAGATTTTTGCTGGGTGCAGATTGGGGTTTCAATAACCTCACCGTTGAGATCAGAAGGCTCTACAGATGAATTTTGACTGTAAATTCGTCCATTTTGGGTAAAGTTGTTTTTGAAGCAAATTTTTTTCGCTGGAACAATCTTCTCAGCGGTACAATTTTCTCAATTTTCGCAAAAAAATATTTTGCAAAATATTTTCTGCGCTATTTGATTCATAAATTTGGGGAAAATTTATTTTGTGTTCTGGGCAAATATTATTGGGCTATATTTATTTTCAATTTTTGTGGAAATCCAGGCATATTCACTCCTTGGTCGTCATCATTATCTGCAGGTTCCATCGGCATATTCTTGTGTGGCCGGCCTGTGAACATTAACTCTCGACCTGCTACTTGTTTCGGCTCCAACATCTATTATGCATTGCCAGGTTTGTGCATCGGCAGGTACAAGAGTACGAAGATTTTGTTAGCAGTGGATTTCTTCTGGTACCAACGTCAACAACACATAGTACACACGAGCTGTTCAATCCAGCACCGTCGGGCCCGTCCATCATCACTGGTACATTGACTACCTGGTACAAGTTCATCCATCAGATTCTTTGGTCGGCCCATTCTTCCATCGGCATACCGATCCCGAGCCTTCGGCTATCACACCATCTGCTTGTCATTCATCGGCAGATATTCCAAGTCTGTCATACATACGGAATCTGCATTGTCGCTGCAACTGCAAACCTAGTACATTGGCTGGTGTCGGTGTTGGCACAGCGGGCGGGTATTCCTTCATTTCCTTGTACTCTGGTCAGATCCGTCTGTCACTTGTGGTCATCGGCAGTGCTTTGGTCGTCGGTAAGATTTGCCTTTGTACTGATCATTGATCCCATCACCGTCGGCATACCTTTCTCTGGCAGCCAGGTCGGGTATGAAGATTTTCCATCATGGCACTTGGTACACGGTTTTTTAACTGCATAAATCTTTTATAAAGATTGTAAAAGACGATTTTTTTTATTGATGGTATTATTGTTGCAAAGGCCGACCATTAATCCAATATTTTGGGATTTTTTCATGGAAATAATTCCCATTATTGGTTAGTTTTTTTCAAAAAAAAGGGAATGTTTTTATCTCTATTGATTTTTGAAAAAACTAACATTTTTTTCTGGAAATTTTTTAAAAAAATTTCTATAAAACTTATTTATCTCCAAATAAAGAAAAAAGCCAACAGTGAATCAGCCCCAAGATAGTTTACAAAGATTTTTTCATCTCAAAGCTACGACAAAGGAGTTGCTTTCTGATTTTGTGCAGGAATTATTTGTTCTTCTCTCATCATGGATTTTCCAAAAGTTGTACTTCTAACTCCATTTAATTATCATGAGTGGAAATCTCAGATGGAGTTACTTCTGTTAAAATTGAAGCTGCAACGAATAACTTTTGGTCAAGATCCAGAACCACAGGGAGCAAAAGAGAAAAGAAAATGGTTTGATAGAAGGGATGAAGCTCTTGGTAATCTTCTTCTGTCAATTTCTCCAGATCTTAGTAATCATGTTGCGTCTTGCACACATCCTCATGACGTTTGGACTACTTTGGAGAGTCTCTTTGGTAAGCCAGACAAACTAAGAAAAATTAAGTTGGAAAATGAACTGATGGGTCTTAATCCTTCAGATTTTGACAGTATCCAAGACTTTTTCTCTAAACTCAACTCTCTCAGATTGCAGTTATCTAAATGTGGGGTTGTTAAAGAGGATGAACAAATGATACTTTCTATTCTTGCTAAGCTTGGTTCTTCATATTCTGTGTTTGTCTCTACTTTCTATGCTACAATGGATGCTCTTGGCGATACATATAAAATGCCTTCTCTTGATGAATTTGCTGCACAACTCACAAGGGAACAAGCAAAGTTGTTGCACATGGGTACATTGAAGTCTTCAACATCTCAAGCTCTTATTGCGAATGATACAAAAGCTTCAAGTGGCAAAGGAAAGAAGCACAAAAAGGAGACCAAGTCAAATGAGCAAGGTAAAGTTTCTCCTTCACATGGCACTCCTGAGTCCTCATCCTCTTCAAAAGAGGAATCATCAAAAAAGCTGTCCAAATGTGCATATTGCAAAAGGTTAGGACATGATGAGCATAGATGTTATAATAAGAAGATTGATGAACTCACCCACCTTCTTCAAAAGAATAACATTCAGCTGCCCTCATCAGTGTCTTCTACTTCTTCTTCACCATCACATTCGGCAGCTCCATCATCATCACAGTCAGAGAACACAACATCCACTTCTGGGCTACATATGAAAGGTCATGCACTCTTGGCCTCTACAAGTCCTAATTCTCAAGGATGGCTTCTTGATTCAGGGGCATCTCATCATATGGCATCTTCACAGGAAATGTTCTCTTCTTTTGAGCCTTGTAATTCACCTCACATTCTGATGGGTAACAATACATTCATGAAGGTAAGTGGGAAGGTTCTATTGGTATTGGGGAAGGCACTTTCAATGATGTTCTTTGTGTTCCTTCTTTGACCACTAATCTCCTTTCTATTTATCAAATTACTCATGGGGGTCAAGGTAAAACAGTTGAGTTCACTCCTGATAAGGTGTATATTAGGGACTTGGAGACTAGGGATATTGTTGCAATCGGGATGGTTGATCATTCATCTTGAGTATATTCTTTTTCACATTTTGCTTCAGAAGCTGATAATGTTCCTTTGACTGCATCACACACTCCATTGAGTGTGACCCATATTAGTGAGGAGAAGTTTGGTCATCTACACCTTGGTATTTTAGAGACCAGTGCTGAGCTTCCTACACCTCCACCTCCTGCTTCTTTAGCCATTGTTGCTTCTGTTCAGCAGGATAATCATAGTTTTTCAGATCTTGCTTTGTGGGATGAGTATTTGACAGGGATTTCTACCTTGTTCCTAGAGTCTCATATTACAGATTTGGAGGACACACTTGAGGGGATTTCTCTCCTCTTTGATGACAGTTTTAGCACAACTGTTATTCCATCTTCTTTGTCTTTGGAGATTGATATTCACGAGTCTCCTCCATCACTTGATTTGTCATGTTTCTTGGTTGAGTTTGACCATGATTATGTTGTGGCTCATTCAAGCTTGGAGGCTCCTACTCAGTTTTCAGAGGCATACATGTTGAGCGTTCATACTTCCTCTTTTCAGTTGGATATGGAGTGGCTTCTTCATCAACTTATGGATTTGTTTCTTCCTAAGGGGAGATGTGTTGCTTGCAGACATTGGGTCATCTTTTGTTTTCAGGCATTCTTCATTGGCTTTGGAGCTTCTTCAGCATGCAGGGGATATCTTATCTCATTACTTCCCTCTTATGGGGGGGTCATTTATTGTATATTCATGATGGATGTAGTCCTTGGGGGGTATCATTGAGTCCTCCATACATCATGTTTACATTTATTATGCTTGTTTTTTGTTTTCTCTCTTTTGGAGAGGGGTTTTTTCCCACTGGGTTTTCCCCTTTTCTCTGCTTTATGAGAGATTGCATTTCATTTGCATCTGTAAATGGGTACCTAACATGGCCTAGTTGTCGGGACCCATATGTTAGAGTAATAAGTTATTATGATTAATTAATTACATCACATTGATTAATTAATTAAGTCACTTATTCCTCTTTATTACTTAAGCTAAACTTAGGCACATTTATTAATTAATTATTAATTATTAAGTGTGCACACTAGGGTTTCATTTAGGGTTTCCCTTTTAGGGTTTCATGTGACAGGTATCCATCTTGCATGCAGGTGATCTTAGATTCTAACATGGTATAAGAGCTCCAGACCTGCAACTGCTTGTTCGTGATCTGAAGATATGGCCTCTTTGTGAGTTTCGGGTGCAAGGGTTTCCATAGGTATCTTTTCTGCAAGATCTGGGGGTAGCCATTTTTTTGGGACAAAATGGGCTCAAACAGGCATCGCCATCGTGTTCGCAGCGTCCCAAAACCCTAGAAACGCTTGTCAAATCGTCCATTTTGGTGTAGTTGATTAGGGAGGCAAAAAAATTTGTCTGAGGGGCCATACGGCCTCCCCAGTACGTCTTTCAATGCACGAAAATCGAAAAAAAATTGAAAAAAATGTGGTTTCTAGGGATCCATGCCGGTGCTTCCAATTATAAAGTAACCTGCCACCCGGTGGCCACCAGGTAGCCATCGGGTCACCACCAAACCACCGCCGCAACCCCACCTTACCACCGGTCCGCCGCCGCTCACGTTTTCCACCGCCGAGCTCCAGCCCAGCCCCCGCGGGCTCCTTCTGGCTCTGCCCTGGTCATATTGATGACCAAGGGCCTCTGTTCAGCCCCCGCGGGCCCTTCAGCACCCGCCGCAGGTCATATACGTGACCAAGTGCCTGACGGATTCCAGACAGACTACCACTGGCAGAATATTCCGTCAATTCAGGGAATATTCCCTTTTTTTGAATATTCTGACAGATTCTAGCATATTCTGGTGTCCGCAAAATTTTTCCGGCAAGGGGGGTAGATAGATTTTTGCCTCGACGGCCACAGTCACAAATTTTTTCCCCATGACCGCTAACGCCAAGATGACGTCATCGGGCCAGACACTATGTTCTTCCCATCCCCGCTTTTGCCCTAAAGAAGAAGTTTTTTCTTTTGTCATAACTTGGGTATACGGTATCAAAATTGGGAAAACGATATCGCCGGAAAGCTGGTTCCGAGCACTTTCCAGTAGTGCTGTTTATTTTTCAGTATTTTACTGTTTTTCTTCATTTATTTCTGTTTGAAGTCAGATGTACTTTTTATGCTTTCGAGCTCATAACTTTTTGCCACGATCTCCATTTTTCGCCTCGTTTGAAGCGTCGGAAAGGTATTGAGGAGCTCTATATTACTATCCATGCACTTTTTCTGTATCTATCCTAGGTTTATCAATTAGTCTAGATTTGGCCTGATGGGTTGTTTGGCGATTACTTGGATGTTTTGGCAGTTGGGAGAGTGCATCTTGCATCTTTGCACTTCGTTTTCAGTAATACATCATTCAATAATTGTTTGCTGCTTCATAGATTCCAGAGTTGTTCCCGTTTGGAGTTTTCGAGTGTTCTGTGGCATCAGGTTTTTTGTTGCTTTATCATGATTCCCTTTGAGTCACTGTTGACTCTCTCATCCGGCTTCAAGAGTATATGTAAGAATATTTCCTTGCTTGCCTATCAAGTTCCAAAAGTGTTACTTCATGTAGTTCTTCCAAGGTTTTGCACATGTTATCTCATTGTAAGGGGGTTTTGTCCCACCCGGTTTTTCCTTCTCTTACTCCTTTATTGTGACGAAATGGTACCGATCGTTTAGTTGTGGGACCCATCTTGCTTCATGCATCTTATTCTAGTGTTTTAGCTTCTTCCCAAGTTCATCTTAAGGTGTTAGAGTAATAAGTTATTATGCTTAATTAATTACATCACATTGATTAATTAATTAAGTCACTTATTCCTCTTTATTACTTAAGCTAAACTTAGGCACATTTATTAATTAATTATTAATTATTAAGTGTGCACACTAGGGTTTCATTTAGGGTTTCCCTTTTAGGGTTTCTTGATATCCTTCATAAGGATTGATCACTTTGTAATAATTGATCCTCTTAATGCATTTTTACTGAGAGGTTTACAGAGAACATCTTTTTCGGTTCTTCATATCTTTTGCATGTGACAGGTATCCATCTTGCATGTAAGTGATCTTGGATTCTAACACCATAGTAGTTTGCATTATAATCTTCTCCCTAAGTTGCACTTATGGGGGGTGTTGGTGTAATTAACTATTTAATTACATCTTCATAAGTTTACTTAGGCATCTTTAATTCCTAAGTTATAGGATCTTATCCTTATCTTATCGAGCTATCTTTTTGCTCAAGATAAGATTTAGTTGTTGCATGCTTGCCTTTTATAAGCAAGCCTCATCTTGTACATTTTTTATCAATTAATCGTGAATCAATCTAGCATATTGATAGCAAGCATTCTTGCCATTGTTTCTCTCTTGTGGAAGTATTTTAGTCTAGCAAAAGATCTCTGGTTCTCTAACACAGTGTACAGTATCATGCCCGAAGACACTCACTACTGATCCCCTTGAGTAAAGATAGTAGTTCTTGGGAGGTCATTGCCCAAAGAATTTGAAACTAGTGTGCTTGAAAGATGTTAATGAGCCATGGAGGGGAGCCAATGCCACCAAATTTCTAAGCTATCTGCTCTCTAGAAGGAAAGGTGTTTATCACCAATTTGGGGTATTTCGGTGGGCTATACCAAGTATACAAACCCTAGGCATTATGGCCTATTAGGATGTGCTTGTCTGTTGTCAACTTAAATATTCTTTTGAGTCCAAATCAAACTGAAAACACTTTGTCTTATGATTGTCCTTGTTTGCTAGAATTTGATCATAGAAAATAGAGTCAATTTTAAATCTCGATCACTGAAAATTCACAGAGAGTCGCAACTGTTCACCAGAAGGTCGCAATTGATTTTTAGAGTCACATCTGTTTAACGTTGAGTCACATCTGTCAGTTAGAGTCGCATCTATTTAACTTCGAGTTGCATCTGTTATCATGAGTCGCATTTGCTTCAATTAGAGTCACATCTATTATTTTTGGTCGCATCTGTTTAGCATAGAGTCACATCTGCTAGGTTAGTTCACACTTCTTTTGCAAACAACCACATGTGTTATATGATGAGTCACAATTGTCATTACGAGTCGCATCTGTTAGATTGTTAACCGCATCTATTGGAGTCACACATTGAACTTTACCAGAGAAACGCAACTATCAAATTTAACTGCAACTGGTAAACTTAACCACATATGTGAAATCCTGCAATACATTTGTCTGATTACCAGAAAACTAGAATTCACAGTCACTTTCCAATCAACAAGGTTATACTAGTTTCAGTTGTCTTTTCTCAAACAGTCCTTGAACAAAAAACTGAAACGATTTGCTCAATTTTGCATCCTTTAGGTTCATTCGGTCATTACCATAGTTGTCTTAATTCAGAGTTTAGTCTCATCTTAGAATACATTTTTCCTTTAGAGTAAACTTCTAGGAAGTTCAGTTTTACAAACTTTAGGATAGGTGCACCAACTACACTCTAGAAAGATCATAGCATCAACGAACTTTGTCATTGAACCTAGTCTTATCATTTTATCCTTTGTCCTACAGAGAGTCCTCCTAGCTCATTAGTCTGGTTAGGAAACTTGACTTGTCTTTGATCCTCATCCTACATTGGTTCCTTGACTTAACTAAATTGAAGCCTTGGTTAGACTTCAGGTAGCTGGTCCCTCCATCTTGGGTTTATAAAATTGATTACTTTAGGATCTTGCTTAGACTTTGCATCTCTAGATTTTAGACTAGCGTCATCTTAGAACATTCCTTATTTTACATTCAAAAAAAAAAAAAATCCAAAAACATAGCTTAGGTTGCATACCTTAGCCCTCATATCACATACCTTAGTCATAAACCATCTTTCATCATAACCTCACCACCATGTCTGCAATTTACCTTGATATGCTTGCTAGTCAAGTTGAATACCAGTTACTCCATAATGGTCAATGCCAACAAGCCATAGACTTCAAAAGACAATTTATCCAATCCAAATACCAATCAACGTCAACCCATGGTCAACTACGCACATACCCTTCCTACCAACAATCCATAAGTCCTAGTCCTCCATCCATCTACCCTCATTATCAAGAGTCCCTTAGCATAATCCATGCCATGAATCCACAACAAACGTCCACTTATCACCCTTATCCTAACCTTGACAAGGGAAGCCAACCTTCCACTAATCCCTTCCAAGCCTCCATGTCCTATCCTAGTCCTCCATCCACTAATCCCTTCCAATCCTCCACATCCTATCATAATCCTTCATCCACTAATCCCTTCCAAGCCACTCCATCTCAATCTACATTTAGTCATGAAAATACATCTATTCATGGTCTCCAAAGTCACATCCCATCTACTAAACTTGAGGATACATGTCAAATGGAAAGTCCAAAGCATGACTTCATGGCTTCACCTTCATGTCAAGATCAAAGTAGTCTATTCCATGACCCTATCTTTAAGTCCATCCAAGAAGTCCTTCTAGATAATCATGGCATCCAAAATACACTTATCCTTGATCAAGATTCCATTCCCAACCATATCATTCAAGACAAACCCGTCTTTGATCAAGACACTACTATTGAGCAAGAAGTCCAAAATGATCCACTCTTTGACCTTTATGCTATTCATGATCAAACATTTGAAGATCACCCTATCCAAGTACCAAACACATCCATTTCCCAAAATGAGACACTTGCCTCCTTTGGACACATAGATGATATTCCTATATAACGAGAGTCTCCAACTCTAGATATATTTGCAAATGATCAAGCTATAGGTAAGTTCATTGGACTCTATGACAATGACCATAAAGACGGTTTTGACATTGAGTTGGAAGCACCAATGGAATCATCTAAATCTGATATGTCACAAAATCACACCAAAGATATCCAACATGTCAATGAAGATAATACATCTTATCAACTAGGATCATCCACTTTTATCAAATCAGGCTTTCTTGTAGAGGAGAAGATTCCAAGTAATAGTTTCCACATGCACAGTGATGGGTTAGCATCTTGCTTTCAAAATAAAAAATACCCCATCGCAAATAGAATCTGTTAGAGCATGCAGTATCAAGGAAAAGGACTAGGCATACACGAGGTAGGAATTCTAGAACCAGTACAGTTTCAAGCAAATCCTAGACATCAAGGTCTTGGTTATTCTTCAGTCAACAAATCTAATGATGTTAATGGTACCTCCTTGATATTGGGGGCAACTTTATCTGATACAAACATCAAAATGGAGGCTATGAGTAGTTCTTATCATAAGGTTGTTGCCAACACTCCTTCCATCCATACCATAAATTGTCATTCCAACATGAATAAACCTTCCATTTGGAACCAACAAAAACAAAAGTTTTACAAAGTCAAAGTTCAAAATCAAATATCAAAGGCCATTGAATCAATCAAAAATCCACGTGGACAAATAAAGTTAAAATGGATCCCAAAGAAAAATAGATCAAGAAAAGAAAATAGTTCAAAAGTAAAAGTCAATCAAAATGTGGAGCCACAAGAAAAGAGGACTCCCACATATAATAAATGTCCACCTCCTTCAAAATGGTCATAATACAAGGCATATAAAAGTCATGGTTCCAAATATTATCCCAATCTAAAACCCAGTCTCCATCATCCATCACCCCAAGTTTGGCAAATGAAAATTCCTACATCTAAATTTCCAAATGCATCTACCATCATCCATCATAATCCTACATCTCACCTAAAGTCTAAAAATACTATATCACAAATCCGTCGCATCTTGGCAACAACTCTTTATTGTAAGGACTCTCATGGCACTCTATCACGATGTGCGTATTTTGATAAGGTCAACTCTAGTATCAACAAGGATTGCAATAACATTAATCAATTGTATGCAACACTATGATCCTGACAAGGAAACTACTTCATCAAGGTTATTATTGGCATATCATGGCACTAGTCTCTACATCAACACCATCAATGGATTCAGCACAATTAGTGATCATCTAAAGCATCAAGGCCATCCAAGAAAAAAAGAAAAAAAAAAGAAGTCACTTTGATGAAAACCTGGCAAACATGCATCTTGGTGACACCAAAAGAACAAAAAAAGAAAAAAAAAGTCAAGAGAAAAATTTCATCCAATAGTGAAAACCATTCTTATGGCGCTTTGGATAAGTACCATGATGAAAACTTGGCAAACAGGTGTCATGTGTAAGAAATTATCTATGTGGACTATTACACTTGGGGGAAAGTTGTCTCATCTCCCATACCCTTCATATGACATTACTATGTATCCATCTTAACCCTACCACTCATGTCCATTTTCCCACCTACTTGGATCTTGATAAGGGCTCGGGTGCAAACATAAATTGTGCTTTGGAAAAAATCTTGACATGTCTATCCTTTGGTCATACACTATCCATGCAATATCATGTCATAGCCTTCATAGCATTTTTCCAAAAAAGTTATCATTATACGAAATACCTATCGCATGCCTTGGTTTTTCCCTTTTCAATGGTCTAAGGATCTTCCATCATACCATCTAATCTTGAAAATTCATTCCAGATGCAACAAGCCCAATCCATACAATCTTTCTATGCATCCTAGTGCATCAATCAAAACATTCCTTGGATCTTTTTCTAGCTTGGATACAAACCTTTATCCTTTAGTCACATTATCGTCATCCTCATGTTGTTTCAGGATGTGTCCTTCCCACGTCAAACAACATTGTCACCATCCTCATCACCTGTCAATTGGTTTTCAGCTTGACTAGGGGCATGATCATGGTTGTCCTTGGATTCTTGCGCATGCTTGCTCGCTTTCTTATAGGCATCACTTCCATGTACATAGTCCACTACCTTGTACATAGTCCTTATCCCTGTACATATCTCCTATCCCTGTACATATCCCTTATCCCTGTACATACTACCTATCCCTGTACATATCCCTTATCTTTCATATCCATCACTTGTATATACCATTCATAATAAGTAGTCTTTCCCATAACCTAGAACGATTGACATCGAGTGCATTTCATATCCCCCATTTTACCCTATTCATAATCAATTGGTCTTATACTCAATTGGGGGCAAACACTTGACATGTGTCATATTGCTTCTTATATTGGTTGTGTTGGAGACGTAAAACCATGGAAAACTCACAAACATCACAAAATGACCTAAGAAAACACAAAAACATCAAAAAACTTCAAAAAGACAAAAAAATCAAAAAAAATCAAAAATCCAAAAACAGAGTCAAAGTCAGTCGCACTTGTTAGTCTTTGTCGTTTATCGAACTACATTGCCTCTATGACTGGATGTAGGCAAGGCCATCTATCGATGTGCCCCCAAGGCATTAGGTTAGTCTGTTTAGGTTTGTCTATATAAATTCATGATTTAATCTATTTGTCTATATGACAAGGTCGTTGGTCGTGTCAAACTATGAGGTCTCTGCGTGTATAACGTAGGCAAGGCCATCAATCGATGAGCCCTCAAGGCCACACTAGGTCAGTCCTTTAGGGTTTTTCATCACACACAGTCCATTGTCAACACATCATATCAATTCATGCATCAATTTGGTGAACAAGTCAGTAATGTCTCTAAGTCAAATCAAACAAATTGCCAACAAAACAATCAAAACAAATCAATTATTGTCTACTACAGGATGCGTCCTTCTTGGAAATAGGCATTATAAAAACAATCAATCTATGTCTTATATAGGATGAGTCCTTCCTGCATAATCGAAAAGGTTAAACAATCAAACATAGCCTTACATAGGTTATCACATCAACGGTATCTAACTCAATGTCTTATACGATACATGTCTTTCTGAAGCTAGGCTTTGTCATGCCTTATATAGATAGTCATAACATCGAAACCAGACTTACAGTCTTATCCGATATGTGTATTTCCTGATATCAAGCTCTATCAATCAACACAAATCAAACAAACAGATCAAGTTTTGGCAAATATTTTATTAGCTTCTTGACTTTTTGACTTATTTATCTTATCTTTTCATTTGACTTTATGATGGGAATTATATTACTAGCTTTCTCAAGGATGTCCCCTGAAGGATTTAGAGAAGCAATGATGTATCAGAATTCTATTTTCTTTGACTACTGTCTATCGACTGTCTTTTCAATTTGATGTTGAGTCATGTTACTAGTTTCCTCAAGGATGTCCCATGAAGGATTTAGAGGAGCGATGACGTCTCATGACCTGTCTTTTACTTTGTTTGCTGTCTATGGTTTGTCTTGACAAAAAGACTGGGGCAACTTGTGCCTTTAGTATGAGTTAATGACAATCCTTGTCTGCGATTGTCTATTATTGGCAAGTGGATGACCTTGCACACCTTGATCTATATCATATCATGGTGTTTGTCTCCATTTGTATTAGTCCCGCCCAATGATGATAAAGTGCAAATACCTTTTGTGATACAACAAAACATCGAAGATTGCTAATACTAACATCTATCTCCTATCTTTCATTCTTTCTCAATCTTTCTTTCCGCACTAACAGTTCTTCTTTCTTGCATTATGACGGAGTCCTATGACACAAAATATTATACATCATCATGCATCAACGTACATGTTAGAAAAATACATACATATAGGCATATTTCATATCTAGATCATCATGACATAATAGACATTCATCATCAAACACAACATATCATAAGCATTTCATACATAAAGCAACTGTAAATACATGCATCACATTACATTTGTATCGCATCACATGTAGCATGCATTATACATATAACATCATATAGCATCTATAATTATAAATTGCATACATCACATAGAATCAACATTATCTCATTAGCTGTATAAACATCATAAAATACATATAATCATGCATCACATAGGCATATCATATAAACATCACATGTATAAATAAAGACTGCATAATCACTAGATAGAAATGCATATCATGAGAATCACTGCCAAAATCATATATATATATATATATCTCACTCAACTGTGTCACATCACAATGTCATAATGTATCAATAATACATGGAGGCCTACAGGCTATAAGATCAAAATACAATGTCCCAATACATCTCAAGAAGTACCCCTATCCTGAACTGCCACTACTATCATGCCTGGAGTGTGTGGAGGAATGATGATTGGAACCCGATGACTTGTGAACTGAGGGAGGTTTGTCATATGGCCTTGCTCTGCGTGGCTGCTCCACCCCCTCTGTGCCAACTATCCTACTGTGGGTCCTAGTCTAGGACTTGCTATTGTGTGCCTCTAAGAAACTGGGAGCCTGTCTCTCTGGTGGAATCTCTACCTCATACACATCCTGATAGTATCTCTCTCTCCTCAGCTCTAACTAGCTCTCTAGCAAAAGAAGCTGATGGTCCCATGCACAATGCCTTGAGCTCTATGAATCTCTGCTTAGTCTCCTATCTCCAAGCTATGGCATGATCCCTATCCATCACTACTCTGTCCCTCTCCATCTGATGTGCATCCCTCTCGGCCATCAGAACTCTCATTTTTCTCCTCCAAGGATGCAACCTGAGCATGCAATGTATTTGTGTCTAGATCCACTGCCCCTATATCATCTTATCTATCCCTCACTCTCCCATCCTCCTCCTCATCTAACTCCTCTAGGATCTGATCCTGAATCTCTCTCTCATGATCATCATCTCCCTCATCATCCTCCTGGTAGGCACCCAACAAACCCAGAGCATCAATCTCTGCCTCCTCTCTGCCTACCTCCTCGGTACCTATCTCCTCCTCTGCCGGGATGTTTGGAATGGCTGCCTCTGTGGGATGCACCTCCTCTCCACCTCTCGTGATATCCTCCTCCCCTCCTCTCCCAATGTCTAGCATGGCCACATCCTCCTCTCCTCGTCCCTCCTCACGGATTGGTGATAATGCTGGCCCTCGTCCTCTCTGACCACGTCTCCCTCTCTTGCCTCCACGCTGTCCACCTCGGCCATCATCTCCTCCATCACCATGTCCTCTTCTACCTCCCCGGCCTCTCCCTCTGCTGTGCCTGCCTCGTGGACCTGTCCCTCGCCACTCTACCGGCGCTAGCTACTCTAGATCTATCAAGGGGATCAGCCTATGAGCTGCCCACCACTAGTCATACTCCATTGTGGTCCCTGGATCTGCTGGACCATCCCTCCATCCCCATGGAAGTGCCTATAGTGCATCAATATCTACCTCTACTATGGCCACTAGAATCTCTAGACCCCATAGCGGGACCTCACGTGAGGATCTCGCAAACTCTGCCCGTCCTCTAGGCACATCTTGCACCTCTCCAAACTGCCGCAGGACATGATTTGGCAACTGACGCTCTATGATGTGAACATGTGATACTGTTCGCCCAACCAAGAACTATGCCTATCTACAAAATGGAAAATGCTCATCCTCATTTGACCACTTGTCACACCCCAAGTACGGTCTCCATATAAACTACTGCATGGTGTCTATCACATGTCTGAAGTAACCTATATCTCCTATGTGGTGCTGAGTGTTCACCCCCACATAACAGAAGGCGTAAGGAGCTCCATGTGGAAGATCAACTGTCATAGGTGGCCGAAAAATGGAAATGTGCTCCCACGCCCATACCATTAGGAGCATGGTACCATGACTCATCGACTGTGCCTCTCGGTAGGCAATATCATGCAAGTGAAAGTATAACATCTCAAGCACACAAGAACTCCAAGCATATACCACTTGACGCTTGAGCATGCCCACTAGCATCTCCCCCCACCCCATGGGAAAGCCATGGCCTTGCCGGTCAGGAAGTACTTCCCACCTATCAATGTATATAATAGACAGTCTAGCTATCTATACCTTTGGGCCAACACACGCCACCTAATCTCATAATCATCAAATCCTAACTGTCTAATGTCAGCATGGGGGTAGTATCTACACATCTCAACTGCTCCCCTCTGGGTATCATATGTCACCTGTGTGCCCCTAATAGGAAATCTGAGGATCCTATAGAAATCCTCTAAGGTCACAGTCGCCTCTCCAATCGGTAGGTGGAAGGACGATGTCTCTGAGTGCCACCGCTCACACAAAGTTGTCAATAATCCCCAATTCGCCCAAATCTGGGGCATGTATGTCACGTGCAGTAAACCCAGGTGCCATAGAATCCGTCGCTTTATTGGCCGCAAACTGTCTCTGAATCAAAACGTAGTAGGTCTCAACTCCCATGTATATATCGTGTCTAGCACAACCTACAATGGCATTATACATGCCTCATATCAGCCTCAATCATCTATTCTAGTGCAAACTGACTATACTAAATAAAACTCAAATACGTCGTTATTTTGCACATGCGTCATTATTTTTCACATGCATCGCTCTTTAACATATGCGGTTCATAAAATTCAAATGCGTCGTTATTAAACAAATGCGGCTAATTACATCACATGCATTACACTAAATCCATATGCGTTGAAATATAAATGTTGCGTTGCAAATTATTCAAATGCATTTCAAAATAAACACATGCGGCTATTCTAAATGCAAATGTGATGCAAAATGTCACATGTGTTTAAAAAATATACAAATGCGTTGAACCGCAGACTACCTATTCAAAATGGCTAACATGAAATTAAAAATGCGGCTTTCCGCAATTAGATGCATCGTTCACACACACAAATGTGGTGAATTAACAAAATGACGCATACCTAAAAATTGAATTAAAGGCATAAAAACGCACATAAGTGAAAAATTTTCAAAAGCCAAGTTTGAGGTACATACCGGGGGTCTACGTCGGCCGGTCTCTGGAAGGTCTAGATCCTATATGCGCGATGATGAGTGTTCGGAACAGGCAACATCCTCACTGTGGGTGTAGAGCAAATTCTCAAATTTCCAAGCTAGGTGGGTGAAAATGAATAGGTTTTTACCCCAATTCCTATATATACCTAGGGCTTAGGTGGCATTTCTGTCCTACTGGCCGTGTTAACTTCCCATTTCAAACAACCCATACCCGTCCCTGACAATTCCAAACTCAATTCTGCAAACTCCATTGCATTTCTGGCTATCCAATAGCCTAATCAGGAGCATTTCCAAATTTTCCTGACAATTTTTCAATTTTCTCGAGGGGGCATACCTTCACCTGTTTTACACTGGGGCATTGGGGCATTACTGGGGCATATTTCTTATCGATTTTCTTTGACACGACACCGAAATGACATTGTATCAAAGAAGGGCAAATGTAGACACCGAAATCTAGTTTAAGCCTGTGACTTCAATATTCTTCATAATTCATATTCTTCTATTGATTAAATAATGTCAATTATTTAATTAATTCACTTTAGCTTCATTTCTTCTATTAATTAAATAATCTTAATTATTTAATTAATTCACATTTTCTTTATTCTATCTGATTAATTAAATAAATGCTTTTTATTTAATTATGTTACTAATTAATCTTATCCTTCTTGTCAAATTAAATAAATCATTATTTAATTTACCCTTTATCATATTTCAACTATAATTAAATAAATTCTTTATTTGTTTAATTATTCATTTAAAATCCCTTTATCATTTAATTAAATAAATCTTATTTATTTAATTATTCTTCAAATATCAGATCTTGAATTAAATGAATTATTTAATTCATTAATTCTATTTTAACGCATTCCTCTATATTTTAGATAATTATGTGAGTTATCTAAGTATTCACTTTTACTCGACTCAAAGATCTATTTCAAATCGCTCAGTTAACTCTTGATTTAATGTCTGAGTGGCGTTCTCGAGTAATATCTTCGTCAAATCATTCAATCGTCCAGTTCTAACTCATTTGCGTGTACATGTGTATTAATTAAATATTCTTATTTAATTAATTAAACCTTGTGCATGCATTTGAACAAGAGTTGCTTTAATCAAATTTCATCTTTTTCATGCAAAGATAATTCTTCTATTTTCAAATACCAAACTAGAAGATTAAATCATTTATTTAATCTTTAATTCTATTTCTAATTTATATCACTCATTTCACTACTGATAGTTATCAAAATGCATGACTAATCAGTCGATCTCAACCATCTATTGATCTTTCAATCCTGGCCTTTCGTTCAAATAATCAATTTTCTATAAATTGATCTATCATTCTTCATTCCAATCTCTCTCGAAAACTTGTGAAATCTTATGACTTTTGAGAGAACTTATCTTGAATCTTCAATGTTTTGCTAAATCACTATCTTAGGCTATACTTGCACGAATTTACAAGAAATCTGAGGGAAATTGTACTACACAAGCAAAATGGAGAAGGGCAATCGAGATGAATCATGGAAATATGTTTGAAATTGGTGAGATTGTTCAAGTTTTAATTATGTTTTGACTTCCTTTGTTCTTTGTTGCTTAGCATTAGATTTGCATTTAGATTTGTATTGCATGTTTTCTCTTAATCTTGTCTTGTGCATTTTCTTGGCGTTACACATACAACTAGCCTAAAAAAAACTTTCCAAGTCCCTTTGGAAATGTATTGCATCCATATTGATTCTTCATGCTCTGGAAATCATTCTCTTGAATCTTTCTCTTGTCTTTTCTTGGTTCCATCCTTTTCCTTCAACTTTGTCTTCATCACTTATCTTCACTTGTCTTTTCTTTTCCTTTTTCCATCTCTTTCTCTACCCATCATGTTCACAATCACTCTTCTCATTCAAAAGGAAATAGGACTATCCTTTCATAGCTCTCAAATTTCCACTAACTCTTTCTCAACTAAAAGACACATGATTGTCCTTTCACATTTCTTTTCTAAGCAATCTTTCCTCTTTCAAAAATTCATCCTTGACCTTCTCTATCCAATCATCTTTTCATCTACTCCCATTAGTGGAGTACTCTCAAACTAAATTTGAACTCTTCAAATGGCTGCAAACTCAAGTGCTTCTTCAGATAGGTATCCATCTCCCTCACTGCCTCACCACACAAACTCAATACCCCATCCATCTTACCTAATGGTAGATCCTGAAAGATGCCTCACTCTCTCTATGCACCTTCTCCCCAACTTAATATCTATTGGAGGATGGTGAACATAGACCTCAACTTGTTTGTAACCAACACACTCTCAAAACTCTTCCTCTTTGTAGCTAGATGGATCAAGAACCTGCAACCAACAACTCAACAACAACTTAACCAACCAGATCAACTAGCTCTGATACTAGTTAGTGTAGAGCATCTACCAAAATAAACAAACCATCAAGGTTACTTCTGACCCTAAACACAACTTGAGAAGATTAGTTAGAAAATCACCAAAATTTCACTTATCCTTTCAACAAAATCCATTCATTTTCACTTGAAATTATAAGGCTTCATATCACCAAATCACCAAATCAATATTCCATAATTTTATTAGACTCAAGTACATATTAACCATCATCAAATGGACTGAACCAAAACAATAACATCATTGAAAAACACTGAACCAACCAAGTCATTCACTATTCATCAAATTACCCTTCATTTCAACTTGTTTCAATAAGGCAAAAAGACAACCATTCACTCAATCTTGCTTCAATCTCTTGTCCAACCTTTAAATCACTTTTATCATCATCAAATTGACTCCAAATATTCTACCACTACCTCAATCACCTTGGAAAATGTCTTCAACTACCAAATGAACCTTCTTCCAACCTTTTCCATTGTTATTTATTCAAGCCCTAGCATGTAGCATCATTCTTTTGTAGATTCTTGTCTTCCCATACACTTATCAACACACACACATCTTAAAACATCCTATTCTAACCTACTTCACCAATCCACACAACCTAAATCGGTGGAGTAGTCATGTAATATTATCTAGACTCTCAAACCCCTATTTGAGGGTTTACAGACCAAGTTATTGATAAGAGACTCAAACAAATGCTATATTCAATAAATTCCATCCTACATGGATTTGTATGAAAGCTAATCCTTTGTTCTACTTGAAACAACAAATTTTAAGGCCTAAAGATATCGTATAGGCCGTACAAATTGATTAACAACAGAAAGAAACTCTATATTTACTAAACAAGGTACTTTTATTAACATAAATTCTTCAAGAATACAATGAATGATCATTTGCTCACCCTGCACAAGATTTAAATAGTGGTTCCCAATAGTTACTAACTTCCCTTTCAACTTATTTTATTGACCAACAACCTTTCCTATCATATGACTCTACAACTTCCTCTTGCATTTTTGCAATTTCTTGCAATTTTGCATTTTTACATCTTTTGCAACTTTTAGAATTTTTTTCAAATTGACTTGAATCACCTCCTAGAGACCTAATGGACACTCAAACACATTGGAATAGGTCTTCACATGAACTTTTTACAATGATTTACATTTGAAAATTCAAATTTTACAAATTTTCCTATTGGAGGCATTTAGTGCACAAGGTGCTCCTGCACCATCTCTCAGCCTCAATTATTCATTCTAAATCCATCAAAATATCATGTGGGGTGTGCACATGCAAATTCTATCAACTAGAATGGTTTCCAAACACCTTTTCTATAAAACCCTACTCCTATGCAACCTCTTTTGCCCAAAACAAGAGGATTTTCCACCTAGGGCATCACCTAATTGTGGTGTAATTAATTAATTAATTATTACACTAGCATAAGTTAACTTAGGTCTTGCATTTAATCATTAAGTCCTAGGTTGCATTATTAGATAAATCATTTAATAAATGGGATAATATTCCCTTCCTTATTTGTAGGAGATAAGATTCCTTCTAGAAGATGAGTTGTCCTTATAGAACTTATCTCAACATTTAATGATCATCACCATTAGGGTTCACATGTTGTCACATGTTGTTTGATCTTGACACATGGCAACATCTCATGCATATTAGGGTTTAGCTCATGCCTATATATTCAAGGCATCTTGTACATTTGTAACATATCAAGATATCAAGATATCAATCAGATATCATATCAATATCATATCAATATAGAATCTCTATTGTGCATGCCTAGTTGCAACACTTTCTGGGTGGTTGACTATTTTTCCTGGCTTAAAGGTCCTACATCGAAGTCTGCAGCTTCAAGGACTGTGTATCCATAATCCCAACACTAATCTTCATCAAACCTCCTCCCCTACTCTTGCAAACACCATGAAATCAAAACACACCCTATCTAACCCCATTCCGTTGATTCTCAAATATTTTCACTAGTGGAATGGTGAGATTTGCATTATTTTTCTCTCAAGACCCCAAAACCTAGGTTTTTTGAGCCAGTTTTAGAAAAACTACTATAAAATCCTTAAATCTTGATGAAATCTTATGAGAAAAAATCCAAAATGAAGATAACTCATCCCTTAATCTATTTCAATGCACAAGAGATCACCTATAGGCCATACAAGGCCATACCAAACATTGTAGCAACAAATTTTTCTTCAAAACACAGAAAAAGAGGAGTCTTATTATTCAAATTTCAAAATTACATCATCAACAACCTATTCCAATGTTCACAAGTTATTTATAAGCCTTTACCAACCTTAAAAACTGAATCTAATTGAATCTTGAAGATACAACCATTAAACTTCCCTTTTACATCACAAAATGCAAAAGTGCAAAGTTGCTTTGATAACTTTTGCAACTTTTGTGCAACTTTTACAAAATTGATCAAATGGACTCCAAACCACCTAAGAAAACTTAAAAACAACTTAAAAGCATAGGAATTGGTAACATAGACCTTATTACAAACCAAAAACATGACCTCTCACAAAAAACTAATATTTGCGACCTTTAAGAGCCATGGTGCCCTGCACTACTCAACTTGCCATGTGTCATCATGATGCTAATTTTGTGAACCACTCAAGCCTTGACAAGTCCCGCTTGCACTATTCATCAAAAGGTGAATAAGCATGGCCCACCATGAAAATATTTCTAAGAGGAATCTAGACTTCCATGTGGCATCTCAATGCTCCTCAAGAGTGAAAGAGGTTCTTCTATTGTAAAAAGGTGCACTATTGGAAAATTTTATTTATGGGACCCACAAGTGAAGCTATTTTCAGAAGGATTTCTTGCTTTCCATGCACTTTCATGACACTCACCTCAATAAATATTTTTCTTGTTAGATCTAGGAGTTACACTATTATTCGAAGCGTATGGGCCTCATTTCTAGTGAGAACTCTAAGACCATTTTGGAGATAGACATACATCATCTCAATGCTTCCTCTAGGCATCAAGGGAATCATGAGGTTCCAAGGTTACACCATATCTGAAAATTGAGATTCATTTGCATATATGAGCTGAAGCACTTCCCTATTAGTTAAATTGTTACAACAACCTCATCATGAGGGAAAGAACCAAGCTCTAGGTGTAATTTTCCTTTCTTTGTAAACTTTTCCACCCTAAGGATGTTGTGCCTATAGATTCAGGCTCATTTCATCTTTTGTACAGGAATCATAATTTCTACCAGTGAAGAACATTATTGTAATAGTTTTTATTTGAATATAAATAGTAGAAGTTTTTGTTTTACCATTTTCAGACCTTAACGGGTGCCCCTCGCGGGAAGGATTGAATATTATATAATGTGCTTTTCATGGCCTTTGTAATTTTTTCTCCCACCAAAAATGAAGAGGACGTGGTGTTTTGTGTTTAATTATATGAAATCAATTGTTATGTGTTGTTTCTATTTTTCACTTTTTATAGTGCTTGAATTTTGTTTATATTACAAGATTTAAACCATGTATATGCTCTTTTAAATTATCTGTAATGCTTCATATAATCTAAGCTATATTATGTAATGGTAGGAGTAAACCACATTAATTATTCTGGTGCATCACCTGGATAATTTTTATTCAATTTATTTCTTGCATTTCCTTCTTCCTATTTTCTCTCCCAGTATTCAAAGATTCAAGTTATAAAATCCCAAAGGTTGCTTAATAGATAGAAAATTCGGTCCCATGTTTGTGAAACTTCCCATAGGAGGTTGTTTGTCAAGAGAAAAAAATTTAGAAATCAATAGTTCCTTTTAGGACACTCATTGCGACTAAAATGCATTTCACCTAATTATTAATTAGATTTTATGAGCCAGAGGCCCATTACAAGGTCACTAGCAGCACAAAATCCAAGTTTATTTCGACCACCTTTGGTGGTTGTAACTCACCAAAAATCTATATGGTCTAGCACTACACAATAGTCACAATCCCATATGGCTATCCTAGGAATACCAAAGAACTTTGTAGCCTAAAATAGTCATAGCCCACTTATCCCTCTGATAGCCTCGACTACATGGGATCCTATTCCTGCTAATGCCTTGAAAGCACTCCCTAAATTCATAGGGGAAGAATTTGAGAATGTTGTAGAACATCTTTATGATGTTGCTAATGTTTGTACTATGCATCATGTCACAAAGCATAATGTAGCTTTGAGGTTATTAGCTAACTCTTTTAAGGGGAGAGCTCTTGATTGGTATCGATCCTTTCCGTCCAACTCTATTGCCACCTGGGATGAATTGGGAAACATATTCTTTGACCAATTCAATGAAAAAAGAGACCATTCATCTCTCCTCCAACAACTAATCACTACCAAAAGAGCACCACAAGAGGCTATCATTGATTTTAATACCAAGTTTCATAAAACATGGAAACAAATCCTGGTAGCAGCTAGAGTGCTCGCAGGTTTGGTTATTGTATTTTATCTTAAGGCCTTCAACTCAGACATAGATGTGATGATTTAGTCTCTTGGAGGCTAAAAACTACTAGACATATATGAATTAGGTGTCAGGGAAAAGAATAATTTGATAGACGTCAGGAAACTTTCCCCACAACCACTTATACCTATGTTCCCATAACTAGTACATATAGGAAACTCCTTCCATGTATGCATATCTTACCACTCAAACAAGTGTGTTTGCTTCATTGTCACTAGTCGTAGAGATGAATGACATGAAAAGTATTCTGCAAAACTTCTCAAATGAGATCATTAATCTCAAGAGGCAACAAGCTATGCCCCCAAATCCCCCTTTCCAAAAAAATATTAGAGAGAAAGTTCATCGTATCAACATAACTAGTACCAAGGGGGGTAGAGGTTGAATCATTAGATGCAACCCACAACTCAGATCATCCCGATTCCTAATCCTCTGCAAGCAGTCCCACAAAATCCACATAAAGAAATGGTTGCGAGCCAAAATAACTTGGTGGATGGTTCCAATTCATGGTGTTTCCCATACAATGATGCACACATGCCTAGAAATTGTCCAAGGAGTAATTTACAACAAAGAGTTGTTGAGAAAAAAAGGCAAGGAAATGTACCTAATACAACCCCTTATGGATACTAGTCCTCGAGTTTCGAGAATGTTGTCCTAATATCTCAAATACAAGGTATTTCCCTAGAGAAAGAAGAGGAGATAACCTCAAAAAATGATCTTTTCTCATGGGTGGAAGGTGATGATGCAATTTATGCAAAACAAGGTTCCCATGTTAAATGCCCCATAAGTCTAATTAGACTACTACACTCACTCTAAGAAGAAGCTGATTGAGAATTAGGAGACTTTTACAAGGCCTAACATAACTTTCAAGAAGAATTCAGTTGAAATATCTACTCTAAGAAGCATTGGAAGACCAAGAGAGACTTATGTAGAGTAATCTAGCTATAGATCTAGCGGATGAGAGGAAAACTAGTAAGACTATGCAACCTCATGCAACATTTGTGTTTATCAACTCCAAAGTTGAGGTAAGTAAATCAAAACCTACCCCATTTTATTTAACTCTCATTATGGGGGATAAGTTGTTGCACAATTCTATGATTGGCTTTAACACCGACACAACATTGATGCCCAAGAAAATTGCAAACAAACTAGAACTTCAATATGAACCTTTTGATAAAGGGGTAATGCAATTAGATGGAAATAAGGTTCAAACCATAGGTGTTATCAAGGCTCTTCCCTTAACCGTATAACCTTTCCCTAGTATCATTGTACCCCAAGAAGTGGTGGTAATGGACATTTTGCTAGTCTTCAAGCTATATTTTTCAAGAGATTTTACAACCAAGATAGGCATGTATTTTTCTTTGGATTCGTCTCACTTGGTTCTAAGGACAAAATACAACTAAAAAATAAAGGTGCTATCTAATGTTGGTAATAGGATGCCATTTAATTGCAATCCTAAACATATTTCATGTATCTCCTAAGTCCATGGAAAGTGTTCCCCAACACTAGGATTAGAAAGAGAATAAATTTGAATGAAATGAACATGTAAATTGACATTTGTGATTATTCCTAAATGATAGGAACATGTGGTGATGTCCAAGAAGAGCTCTTACAAAATAGGAGCACATGGGGCACCCACATGGAAGGTGGAACCCACCTTGCTTCAGTTAACTCTTTGGAGGATTGATAACACTTTAGTAATGCATGTTTAGATCCTACAAATTAGGGATTGATATTTACATGAGTGGAGTTTAGTTCAGTTTAGTATCAGTTTAGTTCAGTTATGGTTCAATTATCTTCAGTTACATGTAGTTAGTTTGAGTTGAATGCTAGTTGACTTCAGTTGACTTGAGTTGCATGACTAATGACTTTAGTTGCATGATAGATAACAGGTGGATACTTTCAGTTAAGTGGGGATGATCAATCATGCATAATATTTGAATGAATTGGTGGCGATATATGTTTCAGTTAACTAAGATTGACTTGGACCCACCTTTTGCATGAGAAGATATTCAAAAGGCTCAGTTAAGTGGGCCCATTCTTGGGTGCCAACTTTGAGGTGACGCTTGCAAGATATTTTCTTGACCAAAGTTCAGTTAAGTGTTCAGTTTGGGGTGCCTAAATTGAGGAAGACTTTGGTTTGATCACAGATTACATTGTGGAACTTAACTTTCCAAATCTAGGCCTATATTTTTGTGAGGAGCTTTATGCTTTTGTTTTGTACAACTCTTATTGAGTTTACATGCTCAATAATTGTCTATTAATTGCAGAAAGTTCCATGAGAGTTTATTGCAGGTTAGCAGGTTGAGCTTGTGCATGTGTGAGGGTTTGAAGCATGGCATGGGATGTGTAGATTCATGCTTGGTCACATGGAATGTATGGATAGCTTGTGCTTCAGAATTGAAGCAAGTGTATGAGAGTTCAATGAGAGTTTATTGTAGGTTGTGAAGAAGGAATGTTGAAGGCAAGGAAGCATATCAATCAAGGATTGATATAGTATTATTGTAATCTTGTTCTAAGGTTAAATAATACAAGCACTATTTATTTTGGTGGAGGTTTTTCCCGAAATGGTTTCTCCATGTAGATGATGTGTCAATTCTATCTTCTTGTCTCATTCTTCTACAATCTTCTGTCTCTTTCTAAAATTGGTAAAACTGATCTAAACAAATTAATCATACACAAAGAATTGTGACAAAGAATACTTAATTAAATACACAATCTCATAGTTTTACAAGTTTTAAGCTACAATATTACCTTCATTTTCAACATCTAAGTTGTTGCATCTAGAGCTCATAGTTGATGATGCTATGATGAATTTTGAAGTAGCACACACATCTTTCTCAAAGAAAGAAATGAATTGTGTAGAAATTATCAAAGAGTAGGAAGTAGCTAACAACAAGAGATAAAAAGAAGAGGTCCTTATTAATTAATTTATGAGGGATGGTCTATTCAAAAAATTTGACACCACCATGCTCAAGACTTATGTAATCTATAATGAAGATCAAGTCATCCTAAAAGTTGTAAAGAAAGATAAGGATCATAACCTAGAACCTAAAAATGAGTCTAGTTTTTGGAATCTACATTTTGATGGTGTGAAATGCAAGATCAACTCCAGAGCTATTTTTTTTTTAATGTCCCCTTCTAGGAAATAGACCCTTAGGGCCTTCCACTTCCAATTTGTTTACACAAATAATGAAACCAAGCACAAAGCTCTGGTCCATGACCTTAGCCTTGTTGAGTGCATGGGTGTGAAGCAGTTAAAGGTGTTTGATGATTTTGAACTAGTAGTGAAATAGGTAAGAGGAGTTGTAGCTATGAAGAATGTCTAAACGAGGTCCTACCACCATTGGGTGTGGGATTTTATTGAAGCATTTGAAGCATTTAACATCCAGATCATTCCTAGATCCATGAATGTGGAGGTAGACAAAATGATAGTGATTGGTTCTCAGTTTGACCCAACGACCAATTTATTAATTGATAAACATGTGGTATGAGTGATCATTTGACCCACCATCCTAGATAATGATTAGAACTGACAATTAGTTGAAATTAATTTCCAAATCTTTATGTTTCTCCAACAATCATGCAAGTTTATAGAGCAGTCGCAACAAAAGATTGAGGAAGCCTATGGAGATAAAATTATTCAATTTAAATCTAATAAAATTATGAAGGGGTTGATCACTCTAGAGAATCTATTCGATTCCAATGATGCAAGAAATGAAAAATTAAATTTTTTCACAAGAAAAAGTGACTACTTCGTGCTTGACATAGGAGATGAAAAAAAGTTGAAGGTGGGAAAAGAGGTTTCCCAAAAGGATAAGGATTGATTGATATCCTTCTGTAGTAGTTATTAAGGGGTTATAGCTTGGACCTATGATGAATTGAAAGGATATGATCATGAGTTGATTCAACATACTATAGATCTAGTTGAAGGATCCAAGCCTATTTACCAAAAGAAAAGACTAGAAAACCCTAAAATTGAGTCTCTCATGTCTTAGGAGCTAAGGAAGTTAATTTATTCAAGGATTATACACCCAATCAAGAATTTAACATGGGTATCTAACTTGGTTCACACAAGGAAGAAAAATGGAGAAATTAGACTCCGCGTAGACTTCAAAGACTTGAACATGGCATCCTTGAAAGACCATTATCCCCTCCGTTCAATGGAATAGATCCTCCAAAGAATTGTAGGTACAACAATGTTCTCTTTGATTGATGGATTCTTAGGCTATAACCAAGCATGGGTTAAAGAAAAGGATCAACATAAAACCACATTCACCACAAAGTGGGGAACCTTTGCATATGAAAAAATTCCCTTTGACCTCTCT
Organism: Sequoia sempervirens; assembly: GCA_007258455.2. NCBI lineage: Eukaryota > Viridiplantae > Streptophyta > Pinopsida > Cupressales > Cupressaceae > Sequoia > Sequoia sempervirens. Next base: position 38,170 of record VDFB02054562.1, read on the forward strand.
AATGGAGGAGCCACTTTCCATTGGGCCATGGACATATCCTTTCAAGGATTGATTAACCTAATAATCCTTATCTATTTGGATGATCTCACAGTATTCTCAAAGTCCAAAGAAGATCATTTTGGTCATTTAGAGAATTTTTTTTAGAAGTGTCAAGAATTTGGGATATCCTTGAACCCCAATACATACGTCTTTGACATGCCATAAGGTAAGCTACTAGGATACATGGTATCAAAAGAAGGCATTTATATTGACCTTGATAGAGTGAAGACCATCAAAGACTTGGACTTACCAGTTAGCAAGAAAGAAGTTCAATCTTTCCTAATAAAGATCAACTTCATTAATAGATTCATATCTGACTTTGCAGGGCTGGTAAGACCAATTACACTGATGCTAAAGAAAGACCTAGATTTCAAATGGACCGCTGATGGGAGGATAGTGTTTGAAAAAATAAAGGATGCAATATTCTCTACTCCCATGTTAGCCAATCCTAAATTTTCTAAATATTTTTTTATGTATGTTTATGGGGGTGAACATAGCCTAGCAATTGCGTTAATTCAGAAAGAGACTGAGGGAAAATGAAAACATCCCATTATGTTCTACTCAAGGACTCTACGAGGATATGAGACTAAGTATAAATTTTTCAAGAAACAAGCTTTCACGATCGTTAAAGGGTTAAAAAAATTCAAACACCTAGTGACAAGAAGTAAAGTAATGGTATATGTGGCACATTCTAGCATCAAGGAATATATTATGGAGGAAGATAACAATGAAAAGAGAACCAATTAGATTACTAAGATCCTAGAATATGATTTCAAAGTAAAACCAACCAAGGTTATCTGAGAAAGGGGACTCTAGGAGTATTTAGCTTGATTTGAAGAATGTTATGATAGATGAGCAAGATGCACCAGAAGCGGTGTTAGTATACCAATATGAAAGTGTTAGATCCTAGGTTTTTGATATAACCCACTTTATGGAAACTAACCAATATCTGGATGATCTTCCCTCACATAAAATGAGATTCTATAGGCTATAAGGAGCTAGTTATACACTAGTTCATGGAGTTCTTTTCAAAAGGAACTTTGATGGGGTACTAATCAAATGTGTTGATGACAACCAAGATAGTATAATTCTATAGGAAATACATTTTAGTCCCCCTGGTGGTAATTTCTCAAAAGAAATGGTCATAATTAAGATCATGCGCATCAAATACTACTAGTTGAACTTATTTTTAGATGGCCATTGAGTGGTAAAGAAGTGCCAACAGTATCAGTTTTTTGTAGCTAAGTAGAAAAATTTAGCCATACCACTGAAACCAATCGTGACTAATGAGCCTTTTGCATAGTGGGGTCTATATTTTATTAGGCCTACATCTAGTGCAAGCCATAAGTGGATACTCACAACCACAAACTACTTCATGAGATGGATTTCAAAAGCTCCTTTGAAAGAAGCAACTAAAAATGTGATTCTCAACTTCCTAGAAGAACTAGTAACAAGGTTTGGCCCTCCAAAGACAATAATATTTGACAATGAAAAATATTTTCTTGGGTCAAAAAATTCACAATTTGCACTTCAGAATAACATTTTTCTCAAAACCTCATCCATCTATTATCCACAAGGGAATAGGTTGGTTGAATCAACCAACAAGAACCTCATAAGATTAATCAAGCAGGTGGGAATTAACCACCAAAGAGAGTGGCATAAGAATCTAAAGAAAACTCTATGGGCTGACTAAATTAACCCTAAACAGGTCCTAAATATGTCTGCATATGAATTGGTATACATGAAAGTAGTGGTTATGCCCATTTCAATGGAAATCCTCACTTTACAATTTTTAAAAGATTTAGAAATAATAGAAAGTGGAGCAATGGAAGTTAGGTTAGTGAAATTTATCAGTCTTCAAGAAGTGAGAGAATAGGTCGATAATGCTATGGTGAGCTGTAAGCTAGTAGTTAAGAGATGGTTTGATAAAAATCCATTTGACCTTGGTTTCAAGCTGGGAGATTTGGTTCTAAAATATGAGGAAATAGTCACGAGGCTAGGCCAACATGAAAAATTTAATTCTCTATGGATATTTCCCTTTTGCATCATTAGTAGTAGGGAGGTAAATGTGTTTGAATTGGTAGATGACGAAGGTGAAACCTTCGACATTCCAATTAATGGAATCCACTTGAAGCACTTTAACTGATATATCATCTTTCCTTTGTACATAGTTAGTTTCCCTTTTGCTTGTTGTTTCCTTTCATTTAATAAGTGTCATTGGCATAGGTTATTGTCATCTCTTGGTTGTTTCTAAGCATTCATGCCTTGACTTCCCTTTTTGAAATCCTCTCTGAAAGATGATTACCTACCCCAACCCATTGCAATTAATGCTTGGGTGCTCCCAATTGTACGACTCCCCGTAAAATCTCCTTGAATATTTCATGAGAAACTCCTCAAGCATGTTTGTTTTCCTTTCCATTTATAAGAACTGAACTCAAAAATATGCATAATTATTATATTAGGAATATTTGGTAATAATTACCCATTTTTTTATCAAGAAAAACATTTAAACACTAGAGTTTTTGAGAGAAATGAGCAAGATAGAGATTATTTAGTGAAGAATCGAGAGAAAATTTTTAAGTTGAATTTAGTGAACAATATTCTCCAAGAGCCGAACAAAGTCAGTTCAAAGAAGAGTTTTCAAATGGAGCCTTTTGGGTCCTCTTTAGCTAGTAGAAATCCTCAAATGAAAATATCCCAAGGATCAAGCATGTGTGGAGAGCTTCCTCCTTAGTTTCAAGGGATAAAATCATATGCTTTAGCCCACATGCAGTCTAAGCCCAATATACTCAATATAAAAAGTGTTGCAAAGGGGCACTTCAAATACCCCTCTCTAGTTCTAAACTTTATGGATGGGATGTTTGATCCTAAATTAGCAAAAAACCCAAAGAACTTGAGGGAGGGGGGCCATTCCCACATTCTCAATAAGGTTTAAAACAATGATTATGAATCTTTTTGCTTCAGATTGTGGAGCTCCACCCTAGTGTAATGTATGATGCCTCTTATGCACCCATGACCATAACTTATTTCTCTCTATGCAAAGGTGTACAACACCAATAATGACGTCATTCAAGGTCACCATCTATATGTGGAGATCAATGTAGAGACATTGTAGGAGATGCTTTAACTCCCTAACAACCCAAGTGCATATATCTACAATATCAAGAGTTTGCAAACTATGTGGGACACTTGTGTCCAAAAATTTAAGTTCCTTAACTCGGTGCTTCATCAAAGCTACATAGAAGTGCCACCTTTTGCCATCTCTTTCTCAATATTTTTAGCATAGTACATGAAGGATTCCCTCTCCATGCAAGAATTCATCTTTCAGCTAGACTTAGACAACAATGTCCATGATTTTTAGTTGAGCAAAACCTTCCACTTGAAGACAGTTTCAAGGGAGAAGGCATACAAAATGGATTTTGTGGACTCCATTTCTGATGGAATCCATGCTTAGCTAGCAAATTTTTTCAGCTGAGAATACTTAAATTGGTTGTTCTTCTTTCATTTTGTATCTTATCTTCTTTCATAACACTAAGTTCTTTTCATGTTATTTTTCCATCAATGTGTTTGAGATGGGATCATACCCACATATAGTGATCCCATTCTCTGTGTGGACCCACATCCTATCAACCACATAGGACTACCAAAAATTCACAAAGTGATTCCTATCTCTAGTCCTAATTGACCTCATTCAGTAAGTGATCACCTTTTGAATGATAGGAAGACACACGGAATGGATCACTAGCTATAAAATACCATGTGGTTGTTTCTTCAAATTCCACTTCACATTCATTTGAGTCCATGGATTTAAGGAGGAGTTGTTGCACAAAAAGATCAACTTTTCAATGATTGATACAACTGCCAAATTTATACAAGATCCAGAAGAGGTGGTTAAACCATGTCATGAACCCAAGCACCACACTGCACAAAGGATACCAAGGGACACACCATATTGCAATAATCCCCCTAGTGCAAGCAAGGGGTTTGAACCTGTGATCTCAGCTCTAATACCAATTTTTGCCTTGGTGGTTGTCGATGCAGAAAAATATTGACTTGTCAATGCTCGATACAACCACCAAATTTATACAAGATCCACATGAGGTGGTTAAGCCATGTCATGAACCCAAGCACTGTGCCACACAAAGGATACCAAGGGAAACACCATCTTGCAATAGGAGCCATTCTGGATTCCACAGATGCTTACAGACATGACCTTGGTCCTAGAGTTGACCCACCAATTGGATGTGGTGGACTTAGTTTTTGGATTGGGGAGGAAGAAAAAGGCCCTCTATGATATCCCCTTCTCATGGGGAGGAATTACAATAATGAAGAGATCCCAAGAGTCGTTGCTAGTACTCAAGCTAGCAAAGCTTGGATTGGACTAGATCAATGATCAATGGATCTATGACCTGTCTAGCCATATGGCCACTCTTAAGATGACCTCCTCTTTTATCCATGAGCCCTGACCATACTTTGAGGAGTGGAAGTCATCAGTGGAGGATGATATAAAGTATTACATTGGTTTTTCAAAGATCCCTTCAGAAACTCCTCAAGTGTGGGAGGCTTTAACAAAATTGTCCAATATTTTAATCCCGCGAGGCTCATGACCAAAGGTCTAAGAGCATAGCTCATCCAATGGGGCTAGAGCAAGGGAAAATGGAAGCCTATTGGAAGTATAGGCAAGAGATCCACTAGATGGAGCATAATTTTGAGAATGTAGAAATAGGAAAGCAATGGGAATGTATTTTGGATGAGCACAATGAATGTGAGGCTCAGGTGGAGGAAGAAGTTTCAGTGGAGGAAGAAGAGGGAACCCTTAGAGAAAGAGGAGGAATTTTTTGAAATTAAATGACCTATTTCATGGCCTTCTTCTTTATAAACAATATCCCAATAGTAGGAGCATGCCACTCCAAGGCAACCAGAAGCAAGGGGAATTCAGCTTAGTGCTGAGGTGCATCTATCTGGATCTCCCTTTGAACCCTAAAAGAAAAAGAGGAGAGTTATCAAAAAAGGAGGATGGGACAAATAAAAGGAGATAGAAGAAGTAAAGATTGGTGCCACATAGCCATCCCCAGTCACTGCACTCTTTTACTACCCTCTCCTTTCCTATAATTCTTTATTCTATGCTATCGCCTCTACCTCGGTTATCATTCAACTATCTACCACAATTGAATTACTTTCCACTCCCCCACCTCCATCCACTTCACCTACATCCATCATAGCACAATCACTTGCCATCCACTCCATGTATTACCACCCTTTTTTCCTTCCACATATCTATTTTACCCTCTCATCCCCACGAGAATAGTGTTTGTTGCCTCATAGCAACAAGTGACCATTCCCTTCGAGCTGCCACAAGTATCCCCCTTTACAGGGGAACTTACTTAATCTCAAGATTAATTTCACCAGCAGTTGGAGACTAAAAGAAAGGCCCATGAGGCCTAGGTATAGAAAAGAAGATAAAAAGTAGTGAAGACCATGATGGTACCATATATAAGGTCCTTCTTCAACTCTACACATCAATATTTAATGATTGTGCATATGGATCCAATAGTAATCTAGCCCCAAGAAAAAATGCAATCGAGTGATTACTCAATTCATGCTATCAGCTTGAATCTTAGCTAGGTGAGGCCACATGATAGGGTTGAGCTAATGCAAGAGACCCAAAATTTCATCACCACAGACTACCTTAAGGCAAGCTTATAGTTGGATAAGAAAGAGTATGAGCTCATTAGGGTCAAAGCCATTGTGGACTAACTAAATGTCAAAGGTAAGGCTAGGAACTTAGATCTCACTAAAATGAGATCTAATTTGCAGAGCTATGTCACCATCAATAATTTAGAATTGGAGGCAAACCAAAGAGCACAACTATAGGTACAAGTGGTGAAACAAAAGGATCAAGTTGAGAGCCTTAAAAGGAAAAAGAGGTTGCATATAACAAGCTGTAACAAAAATTCTTGAGCTAGCACAAGTTCAAAAAAGTATCTTAGACTCCATGAGCTTGCAACAAAAATTCAAGAAGAATCCTAGGCCAAGGACCAAGAAATCCAGTAGCTAAAATATGATTTTATTTCCCACTCATAGACTAAAAACATCCTCCCAATGGTTCAATAATTAAATGTCTCATATTGGGAAAGGATCAAGAATGTGTCCTCACACTTAAAGCCTATGCTTGGGTTCATCGTGGACTCCCAATGACTTAGCGTACATGTGATAACATGTATAGAGTAGGTCCTTGCCTTTGTCTCCCCCAAGGTTCAAGACTCAACTTATAGTTCAAAAGTTGTATAGTGCATCAAATAAGACACTTCAATTAGCAAGGGTTGCTAGCAGGAGACAGGCAGTGGTGAAGGTCAATGATTTCTTAAGTTGCAATAAGGTTGCAGTTAAGTGCATGGCATATTTGGATTCCTTAGAATAGGTGGTATGGGAAATGAAGGGACACATTGAATAATTGGTATAGTTAGGACTCCCCTCCTCATTCCTTACTATCAACATAGTCCTTTTAGAGGACTAAATCAAAGAGCTATTGATTGCAAAGTAGAATGACTAGACCATTTTTGTAGCTCTAATTCAAGCATCAAATGTCTATGAGGTAGAGGCTATTCTACAACCACTTACCCAGCTCAAATTTCAAATGCAAGTTGTAGTATAGGGTTTGAGAAGCTTCTCCTTTAAGAAGATAATTGATCTAGATAGAGCTTTAAAATCTCTTGAGAAGAAAACTCAACCCTTAAAAAATGAATGGACACCTCTAAATTTTGCGCTTTAGAAGTTGTAAGTTTTGCGGGTGTCCTTTATTTTTGCAATTTTTCTACTTTTCGGGTTCTTCCATTGGTAGGTGAATTCCCTTGTGAGTTGCCAGGATTGTTGATAAAATCCATGTTTATAAAAGTTTTGGGTGGTTGGCTATTTTTCGTGGGTGTTTTTAAAAGGTTGAGCAGTTTTTCATATTCACCTCCTCATCCACCATGATTCATTTTAATTTTTTTCTAAGTATCAACTCTTTCTGTGAGCACCATGTGTTGCACCAGTGCTCATTACTTATGAAAGAGTTCTTGGAACCCTCTAGAAGCAACACTAGCTCACCATTTGGTGGCTTTGCATGTTGCCAAAAAATATTAAAGTTAGAAGGGATTTCAAGAAGCACCCACTCTCAACCTACCATGCATCATCACGATGCTAATTTTGTGAACCGCTCAAGCCTTGGAAAGTTTTGACTATTGGTTTAAAGGTGAATAAGCAGGGCCCACCATGCAAATATTTTCAAAAGGAATCCAGACTTCTATGTGGTAGCTCAACACTCATCGAGATTAAAAGAGGTTCCTTTGTTGTAAAAAGGTGCACCATTGGCCAATTTAATTTATAAGACCCACAAGTGAAGCTATTTTCAAAAGGATTTCTTGTTTTCCATGTTTCATCATGACGCTCATCTTAGGTAAGCTTTTTCTTGTCAGATATGGGATTTGTGCTATTGGTCAAAGCATATGGGCCCCATTTCTACTGAGAACTTTAGGACCACTTTGGATATGGACATGTATCATCACAACACTTCTTCTAAGCATCAAGAGAATCATGAGGCATCAAGATTATGCTATATCCAGAATTGAGAATCATCTTCACATATGAGTTGAAGCACTTATTTTCTATCTAGAAGGTTACAACAGCCTCATCATGAGGGAAAAAATCAAGCTCTAATTGTCATGTTTGTTTCTTTATAAATGTTGCTACCCTAATGTTGTTGTGCCTATATTCAGGAGTTATATCTTTTTTGGAGGATTCACAATTTTTACTAGTGAAGGATAGTATTGTAATAGTTTTATATTTGAATAGAAATAACATAAGTTTTAATTTTACCATTTTCAGACCTTAAAAGGTGCCCCTCATGGGAAGGATTGAATATTCTATACTGTGCCTTTCATGGCCTGTGTAATTTTTTCTCCACACCAACAATGAAGAGGACATGGTGTTCTGTGTTTAATTATATGGAATCAATTGCTATTTTTTGTTTCTATTTTTCACTTCTATAGTTCCTTTTTTTCTATTACAAGATTGAAACCATGCATATGCTCTTTTAAATTATCTGTAATGCTTCATAGAGTCTATGCTATATTATGCAATGGTAGGAGTAAACTTCATTAATGATTATAATGCATCACCTCAGGATAGTTTTTATTTAGTTTATTTATTGTATTTCCTTCTTCCCCTTTTCTCCCCCAGTATTCGAAGAGCTAACTTCTAAAATCCTAGAGGTTGTTTCATAGATAGAAAATTTGATCCCGTGTCTGTGAAACTTCCCATAGGAGGGTGTTTATTGAGAATGATAGTTTTAGGCATCAACACTAATCTCTAAGGATCAATGGATCTTGTTGATTGAGTATACATAACCAATCTCACTTATCTATCACTTTTGAGTTATTGTGATAACACTCCTTCCCTAGTCCTTAGGTTCCTCATTGTTGATGTTGTTGGACTTAGTGTTTAATGTGAGACTTATCTTTGGCCATGTTGTGATTGAAAGAGACTATGGTTGTATGTTTTTTTTAATTCTTTGTTGGAATATTTGTCATCTGATGTGCTTATTGTTGGTTATTTGATTCCCTTGAGCATATGTATTTTGTGATTTGATGATCATAATTTTGACTTTTTTATGTATTGGATGTCAATCATGCTTGTTGGCCTATATGTACTTGATGTTTCTCATGATTGTTGTCCTATATGCACTTGATTTTGATCATGTTTTTTGGCCCATATGCATTGATATTTGTCTTAATGGATTTCATGTGGATATTATGATGATTGTTTATATTTATTGACATGTATGTGATCCATTCTCTTTTATTTTGTGTGAGTGTTGTGTTTGTACCCAAGTGACTATCTCCTAGCATGATGGGGTGGACCTAAGGGCACCACACAATTTGGTGGCATGAAAACCACCATTTGGGATCAAAATATTGGAGGCTTCATCTTGGAGGAGCTTTGGTTAACACATGCAAGTGGAGGTTCTCTACTCCTTGCCTCATTTTTCTCATTTTTGTAATATGATTCAAAATGTGTAATTAAAGACTCAATTCCTTTTTGTAAGTAATTAAATTTTAATTTGGAACATCCTATTGGATAGATTGTAAACCTCCCACATAAGCGGTGATGATTATATTTTTATTGTTATATTTTCTCGAACTTGGTTTCGAATGATCAATATTGTTATTCATATTATATTTATCATTCTAGTAATGTTGGTAAAATAAATTTAAATCATAGTTGTATCTGGGATTAAAATTAATTTTGTGTTATAAATATTTAATATTGTCTTTGTAGTCTTGTGTAGTTATCTTCCCAATTGGAGTTGTACGTTGGTGAGAACCCATCATGTGTTAGTGTCATTTGTTTCTCCTCTTGGTTGTAGGATAGGTAGGGTGTATTGGAAGCATTTAAAATTTTGTCTCTCATGTCCTTGGGCTCATTTTTTAGTCCCTTATAGGTCTCCCATCTTGTGGGGAGTTCCTGCCTTTTTAGTTAGGGTGTTGGAGACTAATGGTATCCTGATAATATTTTACCATTTTGGAGTAGGTTTGTGTTGTATTCTTACTTTTATGAGTCTTGAATGTTGTACCTAGGCATGAGACCTAGAAATAGTCATTTTTTCAATCTCTGGCTTGGACTATAGTGCATGGTTAGGACAACACAAAAATATGACTACAATTTAGATTCTAGACTCTAGCATATTTTTGAGACACTTACAAAGTTTCAAGATTCCAACGCTTTTCTAGGACACCTATAGAATGGAATACTAGTGTCCTTCCTAAGTGCTAGTGTCCTCCTAGTATACTAATTTCCTTTTTGGGTGTTCTAGTCCTTCAGTGTGTTGTTGTCCCTTGTTTTGTCAAATAATGAGTTATTTTGGCCATTTCTAAAAAAATACAAAAGTTGTTCCCCTTTTCCTAGTGAGTCTTCATATGTTGTCACTTCATCGAGAAGTGTCATACCTAAAGAGTCATGGAACTCCTTGAATTTCTAAGCATGTCATTTCTTGAAAGGACTCATCATCATTCCAATTGGTGGAGGTTTTGTACCTCCTTGTAAGGAAATATCTTATGATTTTTTTTACTTTTTTAGGTGTTGTGTAAATCATTGTTGACTGGATTGAAGGTGGTTTTTACCCTCATCCTATTCATTTGAGAAACTAGTAGTTGTGTATTCTAGTTGAGATGTGATTTATCCTAGTCATTCTATTGTTTGTTTGAGTTTCCTTTAGTGTTGTGTGTGTCTTCTAAGTGTATTTTGGTGTGGATTTGAGGTTGATGATTCCATCATCCTACACTTGTGTTAAGTTCATGAGAGAACATGATTAAAGGCTAGTACTCAATAACCATTTGGGTTTCATTCCACTCTCTTATAAGTTCATTGTCGTGACTTCATCCCATGATTGGTAAGTATTTCATTAGTAGCACCTTGCTTATAGAAACAGTGAGGTCATTTATTTTGTTAGTTTTCTTGTATCCTTGTGTTTTATATGAAACTTGTGTGCATGTTGTTACATAGTGCAACTTGATGTTATTATATCTTTGTCATTAGTGTTGTTCTTTCAAAAAACATTATTTTGCTTGCTAATGTCCTAGGTGTTGTTGCATATGTTGTCATTAATGCCAACTAAGTAGTGATGTCAAAGGGGGAGATTAAAGGAGTGATGATTATTAATGTCATTTGTTGATCCAAAAATTTGGAAAGGTAACAATATTTATGGGAAACTTAGTTAATGGGGGGACCAATTGCGCTAAACTAAGTGACCTCCAGATTTTTAAAGAAGTCGACTTCTTCTGTAATCAGGGTTTTGAATGGGAAAAGGAAGCATATATATAAAATGTAAATCTAACTAGGGTGATGCACCAAGATGTAGATAAAGGCATGTCAAATCTATCCTTTGGGAATAAATTCAAGGGGTCGTTCAACAATCTGCTATGTTTCAGAATCATAGTAATCAAAAGAAAATATGTGAACAATTCATCTAATGACATAAACTGATTATAGCATACATCCACTGAAAAGAAGAGTCAAAGACATGATCTAAATAAACAATTTGTATTTAAAATCATAAAGGTTATTGCAAATGAACAATCTAGACAATAATGGCACAATATTAATGTCTTATCAAATACCATTAGAAAAATAGAAAGGCCGAACAATGGAACAGTATGAAAGTTTCATATAATAATCTTAAACAATACTAAAGGCCTGGTGTCTCTCTCTAATTTTTTTGCATCTTCCGAACTCATTTTCTAAAGTGAGAAGCAATACTTATAGCCAATAATCCACTGCCTAGCGAGCTTGTAACATAAAAGATTCAATATCCTGAGCAATGATTTCCTTCAGTTGTTGCAACAAACAATATTTAGGCTATGACATGTAGACACTTCCTAGCTAGATACATCCCCTACAAATGATGGCAGTGGTCCAAGAATACCCTAAGTAGACAAATGTCGCCTCCCAGAGGAGGCAGTTAGAACACGTGACAACATATCGCGGCTTAGCGTTGGCTCCACATTTTCCTTTCAATGAAGTCCCCACAAGGAGACAAGTGGCAACATGGCATAGCTGATGGTTCATTCTCCCTTCCCTTTGATGAAAGCTTGTGCCAAGAAGACACATAGCAACAATGTTTCTTATCGGCACCATCTGTGGGGTCCACCAAAAGTTTATGTGAAAGGAAACTACGTGGCATGTGGGCGAGGCCTGATGAGGAAGTGAAGGAAAGCAGTCATAAATAGCCCGTAGTGAAGACACATGGGAGCATAGCGAGAGATGGTAGAAGAGTGAAGGAAGCCTTTGCTATGAGGAGTTTTGGGCAGACACATGGAAGCAGCCAACAAAGTATAGCAAAAAGAAGCTCGATGAAAGGCTAAGGGCAACAAGTTTGAATATATGAGGTAGGGGCCAAAACTTAGCAAAACATAAAAATATTCGAAGGGAGCTCGAAGAATTTTACATTCACAACTTTTGGCGACTACCAAAGGTGTTTCACCTGTGGAATAAGGAACCCAAAATTTTCTCTGGCTTGTAGACTAGAGAGCCATCCATAGGGCAACAGATTTAGAGTTTAGAAAGAGCTACCTGTAGGGGTAGCTAGTTCGCCTTGGACAGTCTCGATACATCATGCATATTCTCTTGTGCTCTGCTTAGGTCAAGCATTTATTTATAAGGTAGCACCTTAGGTAAACCGGCCCTAGATTCACATTGGAAAACTAGTTGCGCTATCTGATGAATGACACCCTCAATATCTACTATGGTAGGAGGTTGGATGAAACTCTAGAAAGCAGTTGGGTCTTCCTCAATTTTCTTTGCAATTTTCTCAGCTGTGGCGACTGACTCATCTTCAAGAAATGGGGATGGCATGCTCATCTCATTTAGCCGAGAGAAATATTCCTGCATGCTATCCATAGTTCGATTCAAGGTAGTTGCATAGGCGTTAGTATGAAGGATGGCTGCATGGTAGTGGATGAATTTGTTTGTCGTCTTGGCAACAACATTCCGATCCTCGATCCCTACCCTTACTAAGTTTTCATGAGAGACCATGTATAGCTTACTTAGCAAAATATTTTCCTCAAGAACCCTTTCTGTGATGAACCATGAGAATTTTTCTATGAACCTCCCTACTTAATTTTGTTGTTGCTGACATGAATCAGAGTGTTGGCTGAAGTGTTAGGCAGAAGGTCTTAACCTTTTCCCAGTATGAAATATATAGCTGCTGAGCTACTGGGATGAGGTCTAGCAGAGCAGTAGGAGCCTGGGGAGAATTCCTTAGAAGGGCAATCTCTATATCTTTTGACGTGACATCCTCTGTCAATTCTGCAATTCTATTGTTTGTGGATGCAAGTTTTCCCTCAATGTTGCTTAGCTCTTTGTACCAATTTTCCTTGGCCCGAATCTTGTTTGTTGATTCTGATTCAAGAGAAAGCTTTGTCTCTTGAAGCTCCTTTTCCAATTGGGCCTTTCAAGCCTCAAAGTCTGCCTCTTTCTCTTGCATGTTTTGCTCGAATTGAGCACTCCGTTGTTCAAACTCTTTATCTTTTTGTTGTGCCGCTTGTTCCTCTAGAGTTAAGTGGTTCTGATAGTCCTAGTTCTTTTTCTGTAGCACATCAACAAAGGTGTGGTCAACAGATTGGAGCCTTGCAAGTTCCTCTTAGAGTTTGTTCTACTCCACCTCTACTACTTGCGCTTTTTCTAATGAGCGCACAATATCTGCCTCCATTGCCTTTTCCTTTGCTGACAAGAACTCAACCCTATCTTTTACAAGCTTGAGATCCTCTTGTTTCTTTTTTAGTTGGTGACCAGACTTGAGGAAGTCTATGGTCACCACTCGCTATGTTTTTTCCATGATTTCACCCTTGTCCTACGGTCAAGCTACATGTTGTAATAATCTAGTAGTGTCTCCCCTTATGGTTTGATAATGTTTGGGTACATGGTGGCGAAGCTCAACATTTCTTGTGCCTCATTGTACATAGTATACACCTTTGGCTCTACCTCCTTTTTGTCATCCTTTGTTTTTTTTATTTTGGATCTTGAGAGCCCACGCTTCCTTTGTAGCATCACCCTATGCTATGAATTGGGATGGCGACTGATCTAGCCCACCTGGAATAGGTGCACTGAGAGGTAGAGAAAAATGGAACGTAAGTGTAGCGAGCCCATGCATTTTCCTCTTCAGGAGATTGACAGTCTGCGGGGAGAAATTGGGAATTTTCCAAAGTTCAATCTGTGAACCAGCAGGAGAACTCATTGGTTGTTGTGGCAACTGTGGGCTCATGGCAGACTTTAATTGTTGGGTAAATTGGGTTGTGCTTGATATGGTAGGAGTAGTAGGAGTGTCAATAGCGGCTGTGCTTGAGGAAAGAGAGGCCAAAACAGATTGGGCAGCAATGGAAGGTGTAAGGGTCTACGGAGGCGTTAGGATAAATGACCTCATTTGGGAGAATGAAGATAAACCTCTTGCAACCATTGTGGTAGCAGTTAGTCTATGCTAGAGTCAGAAGCGGTATGTTCATCATCCCATATATGATCAAATTGGTCATCCAACGCCATGCTTCCATAATTGGCCTTTGGTTTTCCAGTCTCTTGGCGGTATACCTAGTAAGCTCTTATTCTTTCCATGGTCCATTCTTCTCCTTTTCACAACTTGTTGAACAGGGTGGCTCCCATTTTTTGCTTCTCATCATGCACCGCCGAGGGGAAGTAGAACTTGTGCCTTGGTGGCCTACTATCCTCTATAGGAATGTGGATTAAAACAACCAGTATATCATCCAAATCTTTCAGCGGGTTCCTCCTCTTCTCCCAGTAAGGTCGTGGGCTATGTATTACCTTGAAAAATTCATTTGGCACATCGTTTTCAGGGTTGTAATCCCATTTATCACAAATTATTACGAACCCAAGATGAGCCAAATTATCTTCTAGCAGGTCATGCTTTTTTTTTCTTGTTCATGACCACTGTTTTGAAGGTTTGCGAATAGATGAAGAATCCCCTATTTTTTTCCTTCCTTCCACAAAATTAGTAGTCGATAAGAGATACTTTCTGGAACATTTCAAGGGCTAGCACTCAATTCGTGACACAGTTTGGAAGGCAAAATGGTTCTCCAATGAAATAGTGCAGCTAGATGAATGTGAAATCTACTCTAAGAAACTAGTCACATTTGGGAGTGAAATTCTGCATATATGTAGTTAGCTCCTTAGTGAGACAGTCAAAACCATCACCCCCCTTCAAATCTTGCAAAATAAAAGTCAAGAAATAATCCAAAATGCATAATAGTCATAGGTAGCATAGAGGAGAGAAGTTCATACAGAAATCGACTTTCATTTTCCCAACCCATCAAAAATAGACAACTTCATATACTTCCTAAAGAAATTAGGGTTCTGGAGCAAAAACATGTAAGCAAGGAAGGAAGGAAACTTGAACCTTCATTGTGTCAGGTAATCCCTGATTTGTCTTAGCATCTCATCAATAAGATATTCTGCAAAGTCATACCAAAAAAAGGTATGCCATTTGCAGAATTGAAACCCCAGACCCAACTGAAATTCATACACATCCTTGTCGGTGTCCAAACCACAAAAATATTCCAACATTGAGAATGCATCTTGCATTTCCGTGGGGAAGGCAATGAGTGGTGTTAGAATCTTTGGTGGATTTTGGTGATCTGACTCATTCCTTTTGGTTTCTGTGTTGTAAAATTCGTAAGCCTTTTTCAAGCTTTTCCATACTCTTTCTCCCTTTGCTGGTTTGAACGATTCTACCTCTTCCTATCTGGATTCAGGGTTAGGAATGCATAACATATTCCAGATAGATTCCAGATAGATATTGACCTTTAATTTCTAGCCCTCGATGGTGTTGGTGCATGGGTTGAAATGTTTGATGGCCGCATCGACTAGTTCTGGGCAATAGTGAACAAATGGGACCATATACTATGGGAGCCCATTGTACCATAGCTTTTGAGCCATTAACATCTAGCCAGTGGATGCCTTCATTCTTTCACAGGCCACCTCTCTCAAATTCTTGGGGTTTTTTTATGATGGGATCGTGAATATTATCCCACTCCTCCTTGATTTCACTTTGATCCCTATAATTTTTGGCCTTATCCAAAACCCGTGTGTTTTCCCATTTTGGCTTCTTTGGTATACCAGGTGAAGCATAAGAAATGTTTTAAAAAACGTAGATGGATTTTTCTCTACGTATATCATCAAACAAGCTATGTGTTTCTTCTTCTTGTGCCTCTACTTGTGCTTCTGTTTAAGAACTCTCTACCATTTCCTTCTCCTATAGATTTATGCTTAACTATATTTTTTTGCAATTACCTCGGCTTTGGTTGCACCTAAAATTTCTTTTGCTTTGGGTAGCATTTTCTGAAAAGAATTCACAATACAAAAACCTTTTGCATGCTACACTTAGCTATTTCCTTCTTTGGGTGGCCAACTATGCTCACCAACTTGCATTAAATTCAACATGTATTGCCAGTTATTTGCTCATGTGAAGAAAATTACCTGCCATTTTCAAATGACAAGAATTCATGATAACCCTTGGCAATGATGTACTTCTGACGTGATTTTTCTTGGAACTTGAGCCAGTGATTTGAAAGTAGATTAGGCACCTATGCCATGGCAATTAATATCCCAAATAGAATGATTATGCCAAAGTATGCAATAAGTACCCAAAAAGATTTGTGTTCTCCTTTGAAATTTGTGAAGCGTCTGCAGAATGACACCTCAGCATTCGGCTGTATGAAATACCATAGGAGTCTACCACCAGCTTATGCTAATTAATTAGATTCCATTAATCTTGCACGTAGAAAATTGTACCTACAAATGCAATTGGGTGGGTGTTTCAAGCGAGCCTTGGTGCAAATTTTGAGGTGGTACTTGATTAGCCTCATGTTTATGGTATGAAAATTACCACGCTTATCCTAGCCATTTCTATAAATAGGTGCTTTGGGTAATAGTGAAATCACACTTAGCAACTTTTAGCAGTTAGGTGATTGGCTTAGCTTTCGGTATTGGTAGTTTGTGTAGTATTTTCATAGAGTTTAGACTTAGGTTATTGGCATAGGGCTTGTCTTTGATAGTCATATAGAGATTTGTCATCATGAATACCCCTATTAGGTTGGTCTCGAATAAGTCCCAAATGGATTTTTTGGATGAGATTTTGACTAGGCGCCTTAAGAGGATGACCAAAAATCAGCATTCCTTGGCCATCATAGCCATCAAATGGGTTATGGGATGTGACTTCCTTGAATATTAAGATAAGAACAAAGTTAAAACACTGATGTGTGCTCTCACTTTGTCATGTCGATGCTCAACATCAAGATTCCCAAGCCCCTCGTTCTTCACTTGGTAAAAGAGATTTTTCCAAAGAAATACCTGAACGACCTCAGAGAGGTGGTGGTGAATACTACATTCGGTGGATGTATTCCAACTGTGAGTGACCTTCGTAAGTTCATTGATGAAGACGTGATCATGTCATGGTTGCCATTCATGAGCGGTTTTTGACTCCAGTTGTAGGAAGAACATCGTTAGAGGGTTACCCATTCTTGTCACTTCCTCTTCCGCTTGTGCAACGTGGTGCCATTCTACGATATCGACTAATACACTAACTTCAAGAACCTGGTGTTCCCTCTAGCACTTGCCATAGCTCCTGCAGATGCTCCTATTGGTGAAGATGTTGCCTCTGATGATGAAATGGTTTTGGATGCTACCATTGCTACAAATCATGCCCATGACTAAATATTTCTCTTTATATGCCTTAAAAAATGAATCTCGTTAGTCTTTTTGTTTCTATATATGCTTGGAAAAGGCCTTATCATAGCATTTATGAAAAAGAAAGCCGACTATAGATATATACTTTAGTAGCATGGCCTCAGAGTCATTTTGTTTTTTTTAAATACTAGAGCATATGTATAATGAAAATATATCTTTATATAATCATCTTACTTCATTTTCCTTTTGGTTCCACAATGTGGGTTTCTTTTTCTGTCCCTGCATGTATGTTTTTACTTCAATTTTGCATGTGAGAATTTTTTTTTTTTTACTTAATGGATTCTTTTAAATTTCTTTATATTTTGCAATAATGGGCTCCATTCACTTCCGCTTAATTACACTTGAAGAATAAATTATTGAAAGACCGGGCGACAAAAAGAAAACAAAGGAAAAAGGAAAAACACTGTTCACATATTTACATTGGCGGAACAAGTTGAGGCTAATTGAATAATTTTAAATGAATTCCATTGACTGGAATCCCCAATATCTCACATTCCATGGTTTCTAATTTGAATGCATTGTGTTCCTTGCACTTAATTATTCTAAAGGGGCCTTCCCAGAGGCTATCAAACTTCCTGTGCTAGTCGGGATTTGTTGCCCTTTCATTAAACTTTAGCACTAGGTTGTCGTGCTTTAGACCTTGGTTTGAAGCCTTTTTATCAAACCATCTCTTAACTACCCACTAGAGGTTGGTCATAGCTATTAGGGCCTTTTCTCTTTTCTCTTGCACTTCCAACAACTTGGCTAGCTGCACCTCCATTGCATCATTTTTCTCTATCTTGAGAGATTTGAGCAATTGCAGTGACAAAATCTCCATCAAGATAGGTAGTAGGGCTTCTTTTCCATATAATAACTCTTACGACGAGGTCTTGAGGACTTGCTTAGGAGTTATACGGTCTGCCCAAAGCACCGTTCGAAGGTTTTTATGCCATTCTCATTGGTGCTCTGAACCAATTCTTTTGAGGAGTCAGACTAAATTTTATTAGTCAACTCTACCTGGTCATTACCCTACGGATAGTAATTTGATGATGTTTTCAAGAATATGTCATTTGTGAGTATGAATTGACATATCTTAGAGCCTAGGAAGGCTTTGGCATTGTCAGAGATGATAGTTTTAGGAGGGTCAAATCTAGTCATGATCTCTTCGAGAAAGTCTACTATCTCTATCTTTGTTGCATTCTTTAGGGTCATGGCTTCGATCCATCTTGTGATGTAGTCTGTTGCCATCAAAATCCATTTATGTCCAGCGTTGGAGGTAGGATTAATCATCCCGATGAAATCAAGGTGCCATTGCACAAGTGGCTCATCAACTACTATCAGGTTGAGGGGCATAGTGGAATTTTTTCTTTGCCCTACAAAGAATGTGCATTCCTTGCAAGCTTTAACTAGGGAATATGAGTTGTTAAACAATGTGGGCTAGAAGTAATCGACACACATGATTTTGATGGTGGTGGTCTTTGTGAAGAAATTACCACCCATGGGACTACTGTGGAAAGTGTTGAGGATCCGCTTTGCTTGCTTAGTGGTGACACACCGCAACAGAACACTGTTGAAGTTCTTCTTGAAAATAATCCATTCAATGAGCACATATCTGTTGTTCTGTAGTCAGTAGAATCTTCTCTTTTTAGAGGGAAGTCCAGAAAAATATTTTCTTGTGTGCATGAATCTTACTCTATCTGCCAACCAGCAGCCTTCAGACTTAGACTCATTCATTAGAACCAGCTCTAGCTGTTCTTCTTTGGTAGTCATCTCTTCATCATGTGCTAGATATTCACACAATCCTCTTCCTTTTATAGTATTTGTGGGCCTGACCTCAATGTCATATTCAAGGATCACGGTGAACCAATTATCCCTTTTTCTTGGTGATTTCTCCCTCCATGATATATTCGTGCACACTGGAATGTGCGACATAAACAACCACCTTGTTGCAAGAGATTAGGTGTTGAAACTTCTTGAGTCCCTTAACTATTGTGAAAGCTTGCCTCTCGATGAAGTTTTAGTTCATCTCATATTCCTTTAGGGTCTGGGAGTGGAATGCTATTGGATGTTCTCCCTTGCCTTCATTGTCTTTCTGGGTTAAGATAGTAGCAGTGCTTGACTTACTACTAAATACATACATTATGAAGTCCTTTGATAAGTTTGGAATAACTAGTACAAGAGCTAAGGAAATAGCATCATTAACTTTCTAGAAGCATTCTCTAGCTTCTTTAGTCCATTTAAATAACTGATCCTTTTTCAACATTAGGGTAATTGGCCTAATTATTCCTGCAAAATCATAAATAAATTTGCTCAAAAAGTTAACTTTTCCCAAGAAAGACTGGATTCCTTTCTTGTTGACTAGAATGGGAAGCTCTTTGATTAATTTTACCTACTCGGGATCAATTGAAATTCTTCTTTGGACACTATGTGTCCCAATAGCTTGCCTTGCGGTACTTCAAAAACACATTTTTTCAAGTTCAGGGAGACCCCGAACTCCTGAAATTTTATAAAAACCATTTCAAGGTGATTGAAATGATCACCCTTGGACTTAGAGAACACAGTCAAATCATCTAAATAGATCAAGATGATCTCATTGATCAACTCACTGAAAGAGATATCCATGGCCTGCTGGAAGCTGGCCTCCTGCATTTGAAAGGTCGAAAGGCATTTTAGCATATGTGAATGTCCCCCACTTGATAGTAAATGTTGTTTTATGTCGGTCCTCCTCCTTAACCTAGATTTGATTATAACTAGAGAAGCCATCCAACAGAGAAAACATTTCTGACCCTGCCACTGTCTACAATATGGTCTCCATAGAAGGGAGTAGGTAATGATCCTTTAGGGATGCTCTATTCAGGTCCCAAAAGTCAACACACAAGCGAATGTCACCATTATTCTTTTGGACTGGAACCATGTTAGACACCCAAGTGTTTTTCTTGATTGAGAAGAAAAACTAGGACTAAATTAGCTTGGTTAGCTCTTGTGCCATCACAACCTCGATATTTGGATTAACCAGCCTCTATTTTTGGTAGACTAGTTTTGTACCTTCCGTCAGCTCAATTGTATGTTGGATGATGTTAGGATCATATCCCTTAAGGTCATGATATGACCATGCAACTACCCCTTCATACCTCTCGCATAAGTCAATGAGCCTTTCTTTATCATGATGTGGGATGTCTTTCCCGACTTTGAGCTTTCTCCCATCTCTAACCTAAATGTTTGCATTGTTGCTTTTGTTCTCTACAAATTTTCTTGCCATTTCTAGCATCATCATAGTCAAAAATATTTTCAAGAGTGACAAGCCCCTTCGAAATCTTGTTATATTTCAACTAGATGATTGACCGTCATAGGCTTCGACAATCTTTGGTTGGAGATGATAAAAAAACTCTCTTGGCTGTTTGATGAATGAAGCGATGTGTTCATCACTATCAAATACTTGCCAGCTTTGATCACTATCTGGAATCACCTTTTGGACTATCACTCATATAGAGTGCTTTTTATGCATCAGGTTGGAGGCAGGTTCAAATTGAGACCTGATTACGGCCATATGGTTTGCATTAGTATTTTGTTGTCGAGGGACTGTCTGGATGTTGAAGGCTTCAAAAACCTCAATCAAGTCCCATACCCTATGTCTGTAGGATCTCATGCGGACATTCTTGGCTATGGAAATTCCCCAAACTTGGTTGACCACTAGTTCAGAATCTCTGAACACCATCAATTACTTGATGCCCATCTATTCTGCAAGGCTTAAACCTTGCACTAGGCCTTCATATTTAGCTTCATTACTCAAACAAGTGAACTTGAAGCAGAAGGACCAGAGTGTCTTTTCATTGTGTGGGGATCTCAAACATATCTTGGCTCTTGTGCCCACTTTTCATCTTGCTCCATCAAATTGGAGCTTCCATAATTATGAGGCTTGGTTACTTTTGAGTTCCTTCATGACCTTTGGAAGAACTTGATCTTCATCGTAGATAACATAGGTGCCTAGCCTGGTAGCATGATAGTTTTTGAAAGGGTCAACATATATGTATTCATTCAAAAGGACCTCTTCTTGATCAGTCCAATCTTTGGTCACCTTTTCATCTTCTAGCAACTTAGTGCCATATGTTTCTTCCTGATTGAAAGAAGTATGTGAAGCCTTAAAATTGATCTTGGCTTCATCGGCCACATGTTCCAAATGCGGAGATTCATAATTTATCTTCATTTTGGCTTTGTGCTTCATCCTTAGGATCAAGTGTGACCAGTCGAGAGAAAGATACCCACCTATTTTTGAAGTAAACTCCTAGGATAAGTAGAGACCAAAATTTATGATCATAGTATCTTGAGGGACTGTGATACTAGGGAAAGTGAATAGAGTCAATGGGAGGTACTTGATGAGGCCTACAGTCTTGAATTTATTTCCATCAAGCTGCATAACTCCCTTTTTTGAAGGTTCATAGTTAAGTCCTAAGGCCTCAGCTATCTACTTGGGAATGACTATGGTGCTAGCACCAAAGTCAATCATGGAATTATGTAATAATTTCTCCCCTATAATGAGAGTTATGAAGAAGGGTTTAGGCTTCGGCTTATCTCTTACCTCAGTAGGGACTTCTGTTGTGCTATTTGTGAGAAATTTTATAGGAAGTGATTGATCAACAACCTTTCCTTTGAGCAATTGCTCGTTTGGTTCAATGATTGGATCCTCATAGAGAGCCTTCTGTAGCAATGTCTTCTATTTTGGAATAACTAAGATATCCCACAAAGACACATTAGCAGATGATTTTTTCAATTGTTCCACCACATTGAATGGTGGCATATTTGGAGGATTTTTCTCCTTAGCTCTTGTTATAACAATTTCCCTTCACGGTGGACATTGTGGCACCACTGCGGAGGTACTAGGCATCTAGTCAGAAGCACTTTGGGCTACAGACTAACTAGTTGAAAAATGATTGATTCACTTGAGAATCTCCTTTTTGAGCTAGTGTTGTAATTAGATTGTACTTGCAATGTTTTATACATGGATGCATCATTGGCGAACACCGCCTCTTCCTCTTCCATCCATGAGAAGAGCACATGATCAGGAGCAATATCAGTTTCTTGCTCCAAAGACATCCCTTGCATTTGAGCGGTGAGCACCGCATTTTCCATTTGCGGAGAGGCATATGCATAACCTCCATGGTATAATGTTGCACTTTGGCTATGTTGCTCTGACACCTTTTATTGTAGGTTGTTGTGCGGGCAATTTTGGGGCATGTGTGAGTTGCTGCAAGGGAAGCACCAAGGGTTGGTGTCATCGACTAAATTATTCTGCCCCACGGTTAGCTCTCTACTCGAGATTAGATTAGTGCTTTGTAGTGGAGTGGGTACTGGCACCATTTGATTAGTTGTTTGCACCTCCTTGGAACTAGTTTTGTTGGTAAGAGGACCTTTCACCTTGATAATTATGATAGGTTAGCTTTGGAGGCATGACTTGGTTGCCCTTGATAATAGTTCTCTCATTGGCCATAGCCCACAACATCTCCTTGATGTCACTTATATCTTCTTTTGAAGACCTGGATGTGGAGGCAATGTTCTGCGGTGCACTTGTGTATGTGTGCATAGACTGAGGAGCAGCAGGTACGCTAGTAGATGACATTTCTTGGATGGGAACTGACACTTTGGGGAATATAGGCATGGTGGACCAAGGTGGCAACTTCCCGACATCTATTAGATTATTCTCTACTTTAACTGTGATGTATGCATCAGGTAGAGTAGTTTTTTTGAGTGACTAGATCATCATTGAAATGTCAGCATTGATAAACTTGAGGTAGAACATGAATGCTAGCTCAGCCAGTGGGTGGATCACAACCTGAATTCTTTGCCAGGCTATGTGAAACTAGGTGTTGAAGTCAGTCATGGCTTCATATGGGGCCTGTTTGATGATCTCCAGCTAGTGATATTGTGAAGACCTATCTCTGTCATTAGAAAATATTTCATAAAATAGATCACAAAGTTAGTCCCAAGTGCTGATAGTGTTAGGCTACAGTGTGCAGTACCAATCTAGTGCCTTACCCCTGAAAGAGGCTACAAGAAACCTTAGCGCTACATTTTGGGTAGTGATTCCATGCACCAAACATACATCTGTGACATCTTGCAGATGTTTGAACGACGTCCTTGATCCATCTTAGGTAAACTTAGGTATAGCTTTTAGAGTGGTAACCAGGATAGGTTCCTAGATGGTAGGTGCTACTGGTGCAACAAGAGGACTTATGGCATCCGATGCCACATAATTTCTATTAGCAGCAGTCAAAATGGCTAGAGGTAGGGGTGGAGGAAGCAAAACATTCACTAATTGGGTTGAGGCCTGTATTGTCCCTAATGGCAGTACTAACAAATTGGGATTGTTCACTATTTGGGACCTAGTAATAGGTCGATGGCTCATACACCCTCTTTGAATTGAGATTCATTTATGCAAGTCCCATTGGGTGTGCTAGAAAAAATGGAACTGTGGATGCCAAAAATTGGCAAGGTAACAACCTTTATCAGAAACTCAGTTAATGGGGGGACCAATTGCGCTAAACTAAGTGACCTCTAGATTTTTAAAGAAGCTAACTTCTTCTGTAACTAGGATTTTGAATGGGAAAAGGAAGCAAATATATAAAATGAAAATCTAACTAAGGCGATGCGCCAAGATGTAGCTAAAGGCATCGTAAATCTATCCTTTGTGAATAAATTCAAGGGATCGTTCAACAATCTGCTATGTTTCAGAATCATAGTAATCAAAAGAAAAGATCTGAAAAATTCATCTAATGACATAAAATGATAATAGCATACATCCACTGAAAAGAAGAGTTGAATACATGATCTAAATCAGCAATTTGTATTTAAAATCATAGAAGTTATTGCAAATGAACAATCCAAACAATAATGGCATAGTATTAATGTATTATCAAATAACATAAGAAAAACATAAAGGCTAAATAATGGCACAGTCTGAAAGTTTCATATAATAATCTAAAACAATACTAAAGGCCTAGTGTCTCTCTCTAAATTTTCTACATCTTTCGGACTCATTTTCTAAAGTGAGAAGCAATACTTATAGCCAATAATCCACCACCTGGTGAGATTGTAACATAAAAGATTCAATATCTTGAGCAATGATTTCCTTCGGCCATTGCAATAGAAAATATTCGGGCCATGACATGTAGATGCTTCCCATCCAGATACATCCCCTGCAAATGATGGTAGTGGTCCAAGAATACCCCGAGCAGACAAGTGTCACCTCCTAGAGTGTTGGATGTTGCTGATATGTGGTTGTAATTGATTTCAACACTATTGGCATTAATGTCTTTAAGGTTGTATATGTTGAGGATATTGAGAAAATTGTAATAAAATGTGTTGCAGGTTGTCAATGATGAAGTGAAGTTCATTATGTTGTTGAGCTCAGCACATTGATGATTAGAGGTTATGGATTAAAGGGTTTTTTTTTAGTATATCTAGTTTATCCATGTTAAGTTTTAGAGATCCACATGAAGATTTGATCGAGTTATGAGTATCTGTGTTTTGATAGTTTTTCTTTTGCTTCAGTTGGTGTTCCTAAATGAAGATGATGTGATTCTAGTAAGTTTAGTTATTGTGCATGATTCTCTGGTTATTCATGATGTTTTTGGATGTTTCTAGATCATTCTCTATCTATGTTGCACATTTGTATTGAATGTTGTGCTCGCGATTGGTGACTTTCTCTTGCATGTTCATGTTTTTTATGTTGATGGCCAATAGGGTAATTGTAGCATGTTGTGAATCTTTGTGGAATAATTTTTGAAGGTGTTTTGTGTTTGAGGATTTTTTTTGTCTCTTCATTATGTTGTGGCTGAAATTGGTCGATTCGCATTGAAAATTATTTATTTTGGGCTGATAGTTTGCATATGTTTTATTATTTTGTTGAAGCCGACATGTAGTGATGTAATATCTTGTTGCAGATATATATAAGCGATTGTTTATTCCATTTGAAGGCATGCATGTGTATGAGATGTGTGAATAATGTCCTAATCATTTGAAGGTATAAGTAGAGTGTGAATAAGAGTGAGAAAAGTGTGAAGAAGTGTTCATGTGCTTAACTAGAACTATAATCAGGCATTAGCAGATGCTATTCTCTCAGTTCAAAATGTTGCAGATGTAATTCAAATGTTTATGTAAGATAGTGTGTCTTCCTTTGGGCAGTAAGCCTTGTTGTATTTGAGTAGTGAGCTCTAGGAAGTGTGCCTGAATGCATGTGCATTCCCCATTTATTCTTCTTTATACTTTTAACAGGGTATAATCTTGTGGACTGACCTCCACTATGGTTTTTCCCCTAACAGGGTTTCCACGTAAAATATCTTGGTGTTATGTGTGTCTATGATGTGTCGATGATTTATGCTTTCATGGTTATTAATCAGATTTGAGAATAAGGTTAATAAGTTTAATAAGTTTAAATTTTTGTGACAACTGATTCACCCCCCTCTTAGTTGTTTTCCCTTGTGTTTCCAACATAGAGGAGGCAGTTAGAACACGCAGTAACATATCACGGCTTGGCATTGGCTCCACTCTTTCCTTTTGATGAAGTCCCCATAAGGAGATAGGTGGAAGCATGGCATAGCTCATGGTTCATTCTCCCCTCCCTTTGATGAAAGCTTGCACCGAGAAGACACGTAGCAAAAAAATTTCTTACCAACACCATCTGTGGGGTTCGCCAAAAGTTTACATGAAAGGAAACTACATGGCACGTGGGCGAGGCCCGACGAGGAAGTGAAGGGAAGCAGTCATAAATAGTTCACAGTGAAGACACGTGGGAGCATAGTGGGAGTTGGTATAAGAGTGAAGGAATCCTTTTCTACGAGGAGCGTTGGGTAGACACATGGAAGCAACTGACAAAGTATAGCAAAAAGAAGCCCAATGAAAGGCTAGGGGAAACAAGTTTGAATATATGAGGCAGGAGCCAAAACTTAGCAAAACACAAAAAACACCCGAAGGGAGCTCAAAGAATTTTACATTCAAACCATCCATATGTAGTTGTACCTTATCTTCTAAAGTTCATGTGTATGAAGTTATGTGGCTTGGTGTTGAATAAAGAAAGTTGCAACAAGTTTGAAGAAATTTAGTTAAGTAAAGTTCAAATCAAGAAAGGTGTCACAAGCTAGGGAGAATGTACCACATTTTACCACATTCAAAGATATATATGAACTTGTGGATAGATAAGATAGCTTTTAACTACTCTTTGGTATGTGTGGTTCAAATTTGAGAGCATGAAACTTACCATAAAGTGTTTTAGACTCAACTAAGTGAAAGCAGTAGTGGAACATAATTGTTGCAATTGCATAATGCTCCACACTTCTCTACTACTAAAGATATGGTCCTGAGGTTTGTAGGTTAGTTCAATATAGCTATGAGGTTATGTTTCAAGTTTCAATGCATAAGTGTTACTAAAAAGTTATCTAGAGTTAGAAGAATAAGAACAAGTCAAGTTCCTATGAATGACTTCCTAAGTTAGGACAAAAAGTCACATCAATTTAGCACATTAGCTGACTTGGATTTGTAGTTTTTTTATTTATGTTCATATAGATAATGTGTCTACTCAGTTCAAATTTCATGTGGTATGGTTCATTGCAAATGGTTCTGTAAGTGACAGTCTATTGTCTATGCTTTAACAATCTAGAAGGTTGGTTAGTTGGTGTTTTAATGAATTGCACCAACAAGTAATTTCTTGAAAATGAGTAAATAGGTTATGAGAAGCATGTTTGGAACTCATAGTGTTCTCTATGAGTGCCACAAGTTGACATTTTCTCTTCTCCAGTACCATAGTTGGTCTAGAATTGATATTTTGGGTGTTAAGTGTTTACTGGATTGATTTGGTATGTTGAGATGTTTGCACCAAGTGTTTAGAAATGTGCACCAGTGTGGAGATGTGTGATAAGATAAAGTAGGTATTGATTATCTCCTTGTTTGAACCAAATTTTATTTTTACTTATCACATATGTGTTGGGAGTTGACTTATTGTAACTTTTGCACGTTTCATGTTACATGTTTCATCTTGGCTGAAAAAGGAGAAATTTTTTGAAGTGTTGTGGAGGATATAAATTGAAGATAAAGATTATTGAAAGATGAGTGTAATGTGTGGTGTGTGCTTGAAAATATTATGTATGAATCAAATAACCACAAAAGGTATTTTGATAATGAAAAATGGAAAAGATCAATTCATGCATGGTAGCTCAACAATGATGTTGCTGCAAAGATAGGGGAGATATATGTGATGACAAAAAGAGGCATTTAATGATATTTTGATGTTGTGGAGCTTGGTAGAGTGGTTGTGAAGATGTAAGATAGTATTGCGGAGTTTGGAAAGTTCAATAGAAAGTTGAAGTAGTTTGATTTCTGAAAAAATATCTGAATCAAATAAGTATCTTTGTAAAAAGGTTGTAGCCTTATTTTTGGTTGTAAGTCTTGTAGTACTCAAGGGAGTTGCAACTTCCTCTAGGTTGTAGCCCATAAAACATGTTATAAATCTTGTTTTCATTTGTAAGGTTGGATTTGGACAGTAGATCCAAGCAAATTTCTCACTATGGTTTTTACCTTCTAGGGTTTTCCACGTAAATTTGGTGTTATAGTTGTGTGCTTACGTGTTCGTCTACTTATCATGGTTTAAATTCTTTCATTTGATTAATTGTTGTTGGATGTGAAGAATTTGATTAATTACTAATTCAACCCCCTCTCAATACTTCCATTGCAAGTATGAGTAGTTGGTGTTTTCATTGATGTCAAAAAGCTTTCAAGGAGATTGTTACAGGCTTATGTTTGTGTTGTCATTAATGTCAACTGGTGATGCTTTGATTAGTTGCATTATGTTGTCATTAGTAAGTGTTACTGGTTTCAACCTCAAGTGTTACTTTGATAATCTTTTGTTGGTGGATGTTGTTGGTTTAGTGATGGTAAGGAAGTGTTGAAGATGATGAGTATTCATCTCTAGTGCTTGGTTTCCAAGTGCTTTTGAGAAAATTTGAATAAAAGAGGAAAATAGTGTGGTGTAAAGGTGTTCTGGTATACAAAGTTGTGTTTTGGTTTTGCTTTGCATTTCTTCACGGTTGAATATTTTCTTGTACAATTTGGATGTGTTTGTCAAATGTGTTTAGAGATTTTATATCCAATTTTTTTTGGTTTGGATCATTGTGTAGAAAGAGTTGTGTTCACCAATAAGTGAACTGTATGTTGCAGTGGTGTCTAGGAAAAATGGTTTTGCTCTACATTTCTCTATAGTTTGGTTTTTGGTCTTGCAATTTTGGATGTGTGATGATAATGATCATATCTACCTACAGTCAAAGTTGTTCATGGTTTGGTTCTTCAGAAGTCAGTTTCTTGAGTAATAGAGTATGGAAGGTTGCTTGAGTGTACTAGGTATGTACATTCTTCAGGTGAAAGTTTTTGCGAAGGAATTTGTTGGATTTCAGGGTGTTTATGGAATATTCTAGATTGTGTTCAAGTGTGGTGTGTGGTCTATGAGTCATCTTTGGATTTGAGGAAGTGTGTACTTAAATCTTAATGGTGTTAACACAGGTTTGGCCGATGTTGGGTGTTTACACTAATTATGGATTTGCTTCAGTAATTATGAAGGCATGGTGTGTTTTATATATTTGATTTGGCTCCAAGTTAATATGTGGAGTGGTCTGCTTTCATTCCTTTCCATCGCAGATGTAGACACTAAAAATTGACCACTTTCATTTGGTCAATTTACCCCTAATTCAACCAATTTCATATCCTCTATGTTAATTAAATAATACCCTATTGTTTAATTAATATTCATTATCCTTCATCCTAATATATTTATTCTATCATCTTTAAATCCTAGCCTAATGTAAATAATTACCTTTAATTATTTACTCCCATCACTTATCCCTTTCCTCCAAAAAATTAAATAAATAATCTATTTATTTAATTCCCCTCATGTCACATCCTCCATAACCTTCTCCTAATCATGATTAATTTGCATAATTCTTGGTTAGGGATGTGCACACTCCTAATCCATGATTAGGAGGTGTCACGTACTCCATAATATGCAAGTGGATCATTAACCCTCATTACCCACCTAATCACCTGTCTAATCCATCACTTGCACATCCTAATCATTGATTAATTATCGTAGTCTAACCCATGGTCAACCCCCTAATAAATACTACCCACATCCCAATGGAATTTTTAATTCCATTTTATTTCTCCAACACCCCTCATGGAATTTTTAATTCCATTTTATAATCCCCATGTCCTTCTTAATGGAATTTTAAATTCAATTTATTTATCCAAGGTTTCTAGAGGAATTTTTAATTCCTCTTCCCTTTCCCCAAGGAATATTAAATTCCTTTTTATTCTCCCCATGTCCCTAAGGAATTTTTAATTCCTTCTATCCTTCTCATGCACATTAGTAAAAGGAATTTTTAATCCCTTTGGTCAACCCTCTTGTCTTATGGATCCACATGATGAAAAGTGTCATTATATTGTGGGTTGAGATGCCTCAAGGCATCTCAACCCTTGATATCCTTTCCTCTTTAAATCTCAACTATCCATTCCCATCTCCCTTGGCTAATAGACTAACACTTAGTCATTTTTGCATTCTAACACCACATTCAACCACATTCATTCAACACTTCAATACATTCATCTCCATCTCTCAAGCTCACACCACCATCTTGTATCCATAGCTAAACCCAACCATATTTGCATCCAAATCAAGCAAAAACAAGACGTTATGCTATCAAATTTGTTCTAGAGCACACATCCAATTACATCAAAGGGGAAAATGAACTTATCAAACTCAAAAAGGTAATATTTGGTCTTTATTTTTATTTTCAAGTTGAGTTTCATCCTTAAGGCCCTAACCTAAATGTTGTCTTTGGTTTTTCTCTTTTGCTTGAGTTTATTCCTTGCATTTTAGATAGGAAAACTAGTGCACACATTTTTGGCACGCTCGTTGGGACCCACGTCATGGGTCCTTAACATTTTAATGTTGTTTCACTACATTTTGTAAGTTTAGGTCCTTTCCAAGTCCAATGGTGGATTTGTTCGACGGGTGAACCCATGACCTATAGGGGCGAACCCGTCTCTTATAGAGGAAGATGTGGACTTGACTCTTTTTAACAAATTTACAACAATATATCCAAAAGTACCTAATCATCTATAAATTGAAATCTTGAAATTTTGGATTTTTTTTTTGCAAAAAGTGCATAGATAAAATTGAAGTGCTCCTTAATACCTTCCTGGTGCTGCAAGAATCAAGAAAACAGAGTCCAGAGCAAAAATTTATGAGCTTGGAGACCGAGAAATAAGATCTGACTTCAAGTTGTAAAAATAAATACTAAATAGAGAAATTTTGAAAAATAGCATTAACCATTGAAATGTTCTCATAACCAGCTTTCCAATGATATCTTGTTCATCAAAATCCAATTTTTGGATCAAAAGTTATGATTGTTTTTTTAAATGTTGAATTTTTCCTGTAGTGATGACCCTTCTAGCAAAATAAAAATTTGACAAAAAAATTCATCAAAAATGGAAAAATTTATATGAAAATAGGGGTTTTGGACTTGTTAACCAATTTTCACCTATGGGCTCAATCAGGAAAGATAAATTATGTTTCAGATGTTCTTGAAGGCCAAATGGGGGAATTTGCATCAAGGGTTAAATCATGCATCTGATGAAATTTCACAAGGAGCTCAGTTGAAAAGCATACCTCAATCAGTTTTGGCACAAAACTTATCAGAGAAGAGAGTCGACAAGACCCTCTTGTTGTCTTGCAAACTAGCAGTGCCCTCTATTTGTTCAAATGCACCAGTCGTCAAGACATTCGGGTCGCCATGACTCTTTATGTGTCTCTCTGCATGGGATGTCTCACAGAAGGTAGCTCACAAGGTTGGCGTCGGGGAGATGTTTGTGTTCGTCATGATGTCTTGGCAACCAAGCACAAGTCTCGGTGAAATGAAATGATCTCAAAAAAGGGTCTCACCGATAGGATGAAGTCTCCCTAAAATGGTCTAAGCCCACCAAAAGATTGTGACTTCGCTAAGAAGTCTTGGCGACCCAAAAGGGTCTTGCCGAAGTAGGGTGAGCTCAGGGCAAAGGAAAGTAGAGTCACCATGATGTCTCGGTGAAAGTATGAGGTCCTACCGATAATTAGGGGGTCTCAATATGTGTTTTTCCTTCGGCAAGAGGTCTCACCGACGACGAAGGGTCTCCTTGACATAGATGAAATTGATGTAGTGTCTGGCCATCAAAGTGATGTCCTGCCGACAAACATAGGTCTCAGCGATGGTATGGGGGATTTTCCATAAGGTCTCACCATCGGGGTGAGGTCTCGCTAAAGTTAAGCAGTCTCAGCAAAGGAAATAACTTCGGCGTGAGGTCTGGCTAACAGGAGGAGGTCTTGGCATCAAGATGAGGGTTCGCCGAAAGGTCTCACTGACCAAGAAGTGTCTTCCCGACTAGGTGGGCTCTTTCCAAAACAAGAAGGCTCACCATGAGGTCTTCCCAAAAGTGAAATGTCTCATCGACCATGGTGCACATAGAGGGCAAGCTCTCGCCAGGACAAGGAGGCCTCGCCATGAAGTCTTGCCGACTCGAGGGGGTCTTGCCGAAATGAATGAGCTTGGGGAGAATGAGGGAGCTCGGTGTGATGTCTTGATGAATGATGGAGGTCTCCCTAAAATGCTTCAAGCTCGCCGAAAGATAAAGGAGCTCGGCAAGAGGTCTCGCCAACAAGGGAGGATCTCGCCGAAATGAAAGGGATTCCCTTCAGGGAGATATCTCGCTGATTGAGTGATCTCTCCCTGACAAGAAGGTAAAATCATCACCGAGAGGAGGAGTTCAATAAGAAGTCTTGCCGACCTGAGAGGGTCTTGCTGAGATGAAATGGGCTCACTGAGAGTTTTCCTTTGGCATAAAGTCTGGCTGAATGGGTGGAGTCTTGTTGACAGTGGGGTTCCTTCGGTATAATATTTTGTGTTAACGAAGGGTCTCCCTGACACATGGGTGTCTTGCCGATGGAGGAGCTTAGCGATATAATAATGGGGGTTTGGTAGGAGGTCTTCTCGACTTTCCAATGTCTCACCGAAAGAAATGTTGCACTTGGGGAAAGTGGTTTGTGTTCGCTGTGAAGTCTTGCTGATACTGAAAGGTCTCAGTGATGGAAAGGGATATCAATGTGACTCTTGAGGGTTTGCCATGATTCTGGCCGAAAGCGATGGTCTTGCTGATGGTTTCATGGATATCGGTATGAATTTTGGAGCTCGATATGAACTCTTTCTGATGGTTGTAAGCTATGCTGATGGCTGCTATAAGAGAACAATTGCATCGGGGAGACACAGTTAGTGTCTCACCAACATGCAATTCTTGTCTAAGGACCTTTGACCATCTGGTGATACCATGTGACATCTGTTTGACCAATCAGAGGGAGCCAAGGACAAACCATTGACAATTTGACTAGCATGACTACTCCTGTGAAGAATATCAATGAAACATAAGCAATGTGGACCTGCTTTGAGGATCAAGCGATGAATCAGTTCAATATCCAGGAGGTGTCATTGGGAAGCAGAAGAACCGTGAGTCGCGGTGACAACTCAGATCACTAAGGATCTAAGGGTAGATAGACATTAATGATAGTGCTCCAGGGGTTTCGAGATGGCTCTTCAAAAAGGTTCAAAGTGAACATGGGGCCAGAGGATGGCACATTAAATGCGTCACAAAAGATCAAGGAGGCCATTCCTGGAGCGACTCCACACCGACATGGACAGCGTGGACACAACATTAACTTCATCCAAAGGATCTAGGGGGAAAATATTTTTGAGGCAGATAATGTTGTAAGCCCTAAGGGGCTGACATCTTTTTGTATATAAGGCATTTTTGCCTCTTTGTAAAGGAGTTCTCCTGATGCTTTTCGAAAGTCTGTGACTTTTATAGGCCTATCTCAGATTAGCAAACTTCTGTAACTCATTTTTGAGAATAATAAACAGAGTTTACCTTGGTAACTATTGATGATTCAAATTGCCATCTTTTTCTTGCAAAGTGTTGTGCATTTCAGGTTCATCATCAAGTTATTTTGTGAATTTCTTCTATTCCTTTATGACTTTATCCTTTGTTTTCATGCCTTCCTTTGTAAAAGTATCATTATATAAATCACAAACTGTGTTTACATAATCACATATGGCTTCTAGTCTATGAAAATATTTTCCTCTTAAAAAAATATGTGAATCAAACCTGTTTGTGATATATTAATGCAAATCTTACATAATTTGATGTGTAATCTTATGGTCATTGACAATTTTCAAGTGTAGCCTAAGTATTCCATTGCTCGTATCAGTTCAGTGTATCACCATAGTATTTAGTTTTATTTTTATGCACTCTTTCTCCCTTTTCTTTTACAAAATTAGTAGTCTAGGTGACACAAAAGGAAGTCGGCCTTCTCCAAAGGTTGACCTCTGTTTATAAGTGACCCACAACTTTGGAGGTCTTCCCATGTTACACTAAGGTGTTGAACATTAGGTTCAACAAGGGTGTAACTTCAGATTGATAATAGTTCTGCCATGCTCGTTGGGACAGAGAACTGACTATGTCAGTCCCTTTCTGTACCATGTATTACTATTTTTTGGTGTGTACAATAGTACTTTCTGCCTTTGGAGGCAAGTTTTTAACATACCCGGTGACTCCATACCTGAAGTAGCTGGTTTCAATAGTCTAAGTGCTGGTTGTTGGTTTTTTTTCTTGTAAACTAGGTTGGTCTCCTATTCTACCTATGGAGTAGCCAATCTCCAATCAAGGGCAGCTCAGAGGACCTGAACCAATTGACAAGATTCAGTCAAAGACTAAGATCTTCTGCTCTTTAGGCTCTACAGAACCAGGGTGGGTTTACCCACACAATGCCTTAAAGAAGACCAGGCATTGCTTTTTATAGCAGATGAATCTTGATGCCAAGCGTTGAGGACCTCAAATAGGGCTAGATTCTTAGTAGCTCAACCTTGAAGCAAATAGGAGGTAGGGAAAGACATCAAAAAAGGATATTCAATGATTCATAAATTATTTTCTTAGAGGAACTAGGCCACAAGACAGATCAGTGCCTAATCCAGGGTCATGGAGTCACACACAAAAGATGGAATTCATCTACAAACAGGACGCAATCAGTGGATTTTGCTTTGCTAATGCCTTACATCAGCTATTAGTGCCTTACACTGACAATCTAGCTTTTGTACCAACCAAACTCTTCTTAATAAATCCAAATTGCAAACAAATAATCATTGCTATCTATTCAAAGGATTTAACTACTTCCTTGAAGCAGACCTATCAACAAATAAGACAGTCCCATGAAGTATGAGAAGATGAACAAAAAACACCTTATGCATTTATTCAAATGATTAAAAGCCTACAAGTGTGGAGACAATTTGATGATATGCATGAAAGATAAGCATCTTCATGTATTCCTACTTAACTAATTGCATTTATAGAGGGATTCAACATTACAGTTTACAGACTCAAAAATGACCTAAGACCAAACCCTAATCTATCCCAGGCTAATCCCAGAACTCAAAAAAATGTGGAACAAAACACCAAAGTTCGGAACCCCTACATCTGGCCATGAAATTCTCCTTTATAGGAACAGGAGAAGCAACAAGCAACCGGCCAGATGAGATTACACATCATTAGCTGACTAGGACAAACCCTAGAACAGATTCATAGGCCAAGTCAAGAATTCCAACTACCTCACTGGTCACATAAATGCAACTGGTTGGGCTGCTGCAGAAAAGACATTCTCGCACGAATGAAGCCAGGAAATCAATGTCAAAATTGCCGCTGAATCCGGGCACCCATACTCGGGCCATGCCGTCCTTGTCCAAGAGCTGTCACCATGAATGTTGGTTCAATGGATCCAGCGACCCTCTCATTTGCCACCATGAATGCTCCAAGCCTTTGCACGTGAACATAACAAAAACCTTGAAACACACATGTTTGAATCTCCACCGTCGATCATTGAGATAGGATGGTTGTCCTTTAAAATCTTCGTCGAACAATTGAAAAATGCCTCCACAGTCGGCAAGACAAAAAGAGGTCAGGGAGACATCATACATAATCAAAATTCCTCATCGAAATGTATCACTTTTATGTACTATCCATTCGCCAAGACGAGGGCACATCTCTCACTGAAGCAATCCTTTCACTTGTTCACAGTTGCTATAGTCACCTACCATCGGTGAGACATCATAGAGACCTCACCAAGCTTCATCGAAATGCATCACTTCAAGTCGTTGTGACATAGAACTTCTCCTGCTGATGAACTCACTTGCCAAATGTACGCCGCTGAGACATTTGTCATTTCTTATCGATGCACCCTTGTATTCACTTTGTCACCGTAGCTTATTTGTCTTGGGGAGACCCTTTGTAGATATTACATTGCTTTGCTAAAAAGCTCTATACACCTGTTCACCAAGAGAAAATAGGACTCTCACCAAAAGCCACATATGGAACCACTATCGGTAAGACTCGACCCCATCGTCATGACCACATACCAAAATAAGAGTCTCACCGAAACAATAAATCCTTCACCACCGATTGGCATAACAAGAGGACACCATCGAGATGTTACACCGAGAGCCCAGATTCCTGCCGAAGAGATTATCCCTTCTATTTTTGGTCGGTGTAACAAATCATATTCGCCAAGACCTCCCACTGCAGATCAAAACTTACACCAATGGGATCCCATAGCGCACAAGTTGGGGAGACAAGATAGAACTTGCTAAGACCTCACCCCATCCATCCGTGAGACACAAAGAATTTGGGGAAACATCTCCTCGACCTCAACCAACATAGGCCAACGGAAAAGAGATCTCGGGGAGACAACACGGGGATCGCCGAGAGGTTATCCCGAGCACCAAAGGTCTCAGTGAAAACAGCGTAGGGCCGGTATAAACGGTAGCTAGGGGCCAGTAACAAATGGAAAATGGGGCTCAGGGGAACCACTTAAGTTAAAATGAACCAGGCAGACAGGTCAATGAATCAAAAAGGAAAACGGAACGGGAACCAAACAAGGTCGGAGCTAGAACCAGGAAAGAGACGGGGTCAGAGTTGAAGCCAGAGAAAGAAATGAAAACAAAATTGACCACCCAAGACCAAAACCAAACCTGGATCCGCCTCCGCAAAAGAAAAAGGAAGGGAGATGGGAGTGGAATAGAACCTGAAACTGGAACGTTCCAAAACTTGTTCTCATTCTGATCCTGCACCTGCCAAAGGAAACAAACCCAAAAAAAAAGGGAAGAACATGAAGAGGAAAATGACCAGCGACCGACGCAAGGCAAAAAGGAAAAAAAACACCAAACACGCAGAATCAGAACTGGGACGGATGTGTGAATAGGAATTAGAACTTCAAAATTTGGAAAAGTTTTAGTTCCGTTCAAGCATCGTTCTGCCCCCAATTCTGAAAGAAAAACCAAGGCAAGCAAAAGAGAAAGGGGAACCGAATTAAAAGCCCAGAAACAGGGAAACAAAAAGCCAGGAAAAACCCTAACGCGGGTTACCCCACCGGAGAGATGAACGCTAGCACGCTGGGCTCAACCCTTGTGGGAGCCCATTTAACCCACGTGCCAAAATGAAAAACACCCCATAGCTAAGGTTTTGTCATAAAAAACTAGAGTACACAATTAGGCAATGAGAACCAGAAATGGCACTAACATAGGATTCAGTTGGGGATTTATACCCCTGGTGGGCATAGCAAGAATTCAGATCACTGGGAGAGCAGACCAGAACAAAAAGAAATGCAAAAATAGCGAGGAGCTAACCGAAGAAGGTTAGCAGAAATAGCAAAACAAAACCAACCAGAAAAGCAAAAACCTAACCTGATGTTCCTGGAAAAAGAAATGCTTCAGATGAAGCACCACTTTGAGAATTGTCCATGAATAGGCAATTCAAGAGTCACATTGTTGATTATTTATTTCATTTGATGACACTAGGCCACCAAATGAAAATGTGAAGCCATAGTTTTCCTCTGTCAAACACAACTCTGCTAAATGAGTTGATATTCCCTAACTTGTGCTTGCCTCTGCCAATCTACAACAGTGTAAATGAGTGCACCTCTGCAAACACAAGTATCTGATTGCCTCTATACAAGTGAAAACTTGCTCTCTGTTTAGTTTTATCTTCAACTGGCAACTAGATCCAATAAACTTTATTATTGCCACACTCTTGATTCTTTGATTCTGTATCTTGTGGCAATACATGTGAATACTGATCAGAACTGCATAAAAACACAATCTGATCATAATTAGCTACCTAACAAAACATGTTAGTACCTCTCAATAGGCTGTCATATTCATCATTATAAACATGTACATGATCGTTATGCATTTGAAAATTAGGCATACTTTCAAAATTTTGACTGTTATGTGACAACAAACTATCATATTCATTATTTACATTACCCCGAAGCTGAAAATAACTAGCTCCAGTGCTCTGCATATTGTCACATTCTATGAAAAATTCATCAAGTGTATACAAAGGGATACACTCACCATTCAACACATCTTGCAACTGATCTGTATCATTTTTAGTAGGAGGAGGCACATCATTAGTGCAATGATGGTTTAAACTACTACTCCCACTTCCTCTTCTTACTTGGCTCTATTCTTCATCATGCTAGCAATGAGAGTCATCAAAGGACTCTAACTCATCCTCATGGGTTGTCCCACTATCATCATCACATTACTGATCTTGCTCACCATTGAGCAACTCTGGTCCAGAAGCAAAATCTGATTTCAAACTGAAATCAGTGTCATCATGATTTGTAAGATCACCATTAGAAGAGGCATTAGAATCACTTGCATCATACCTTGCATCTTGCAGGTCCCCATCGTCAAGACTGATATGAGTTGCCCACAACAACCTAGAGTTGTTGTGTGCAAACCTTTGATATTCGGTGGCTAACAAATCTGATATTTGTTCACAACATAGTAGGTCAATGTTCTGTCCTACCCTTTCAACCACTTCCTCCTCTTCTTGACCTCCACCAGGACTGGATGGAAAACCAAGCAGAAAATCATGATATCCCAAGGTATCTTCAAAAAGATTACCTTCATGAGAGTGAAACCCTACATCCTCATAGTCAAATCTGATATCCTCTAGAGCACTCCCTGCATTAGCAACTTCATTTTTCTTCTCATGAAGACTTGTGTCAAGACTACACTCATTTGTGCACTTGAACTACTTAACTGTCTCATCACATTTCTGATCACACTTCCCTTCTCCAAATGGCCATTCTAACTGATGCTCCTCTTCAGGTTTTTGGCTTGGGAGACTCAAACTCTGATCTCTGGCTTGGGGCATCACCTCTGCAAGTTGTTCAAAAACAACTTCCTCATCATCTGATGAAGCACCATCAAAGGTATCAAGGAACAAAGTCCTGAGCTGATACCATGAACCAATGGAGTGCATAGGTAAGCAAGTAAACCAATCATTGGCCACACCTTCTAAAGTCCTTATAAATAATTTCATGACAATATCCTCCTTTTCAACCTAACAGTCTCCAATGAAATCAATAAAACACTGCATATGTCTTGATGCTGAATCCTCAACACCACCTTTAAATTTGGGTAAATATTTATTGATTCACCTTGGGGCAGCATGTGGGTAACCCTGGATTTTATCATAATCCAAAGGGTAGTATCTTTCATTATCATATGCCCACTTATGAAGAAAAGACTATGCCTTAAGCATGGAATCATAGCTTATAGAGGGAGAAATAAGAGAGCAAAGCATTTTTCAAATGAAACCTATCCCTCTACATTATCCAGTTGCAACATTCAAACCTCCCTTGATGCTAGTGCTTGATCTCACCAAATAAAGGGGAATAAAGTTTTTTTTTTTTAAAAAAAAATAAAATTCAAAAGCATGAAGAATACCTGAGAACATTGTATCCATGGAACTAATTTTTAAATATTCAGCAGGTTCACCTTGACAGAGTCGCCACCTCTTTGCAGAGGGTTGAGCTTCAAAAGGTATGAAGCTCACTTACATGTAAATATTTCTGAGAGTTCCATCCGACAGAGCACCATAGATCTTGTAGCTTTCAGGTTCACTGCAACAAAACTTTCTCCATGCTTGAGATTCTTCAAACTTTGAACATAACCAACATAGCAAACAAATATGACTCTTTGATATGGCAATTATAACCGAATTTTTGAGTAATTCCATAGTGGAGTCGCCATCTTGTTGGTTGTTTTTCTTGTAAACTAGGTTGGTCTCCTATTCTACCTATGGAGTAGCTAATCTCCAATCAAGGGCAGCTCGGAGGACCTAGACCAACTGACAAGATTCAGTCAAAGACTAAGATCTTCTGCTCTTTAGGCTCTGCAGAACCAGGGCAGGTTTACCCACACAATGCCTTAAAGAAGACTAGACATTGCTTTTTATAGCAGATGACTCCTGATGCCAAGCGTTGAGGACCTCAAATAGGGCTAGATTCTTAGTAGCTCAACCTTGAAGCAAATAGGAGGTAGGGCAAGACATCAAACAAGGATATTCAATGATTCATAAATTGTTTTCTGAGAGGAACCAGGCCACAAGACAGATCGGTGACTAATCCGGGGTCATGGAGTCACACACAAAAGATGGAATTCATCTGCAAACAGAACTCAATTAGTTGATTTTTCTTTGCTAATGCCTTACATCAGCTATCAGTGCCTTACACTAATAATCTGGCTTTTGTATCAACCAGACTCTTCTTACCAAATCCAACTTGCAAACAAATAATCATTGCTATCTATTCAAAGGATTTAACTACTTCCTTGAAGGAGACCTATCAACAAATAACACAATCCCATGAAGTATGAGAAGATGAACAAAAAACACCTTATGCATTCATTCAACTGATTAAAAGCCTACAAGTGTGGAGAAAATCTAATGATATGCATGAAAGATAAGCATCTTCATGTATTCCAACTTAACTGATTGCATTTACAGAGGGATTCAACATTACAGTTTACAGACTCAAAAATGACCTAAGACCAAACCCTAATCTATCCCAGGCTAATCCCAAAACTTAGACAAATGTGGAACAGAACACCAAAGTTCAGAACCCCTACATCTAGCCACAAAATTCTCCTTTATAGGAACAGGAGAAGCAACAAGCAATCGGCCAGATGAGATTACACATCATCAGCTGACTAGGAAAAACCCTAGAACAGCTTCGTAGGCCAAGTCAAAAATTCCAATTGCCTCACTGGTCACATAAATGCAACTAGTCGGGCCGCTACAAAAAAGACATTCCCGCACGAATGAAGTCAGGCAATCAATGTAAAAACCGCTGCTGAATCCGGGCACCCATACTCGGGCCATGCCATCCTTGTCCAAGAGCCGTCACCATGAATGCTGGTTCAGTGGATCCAATGACCCTCTCATCTGCTACCATGAATGCTCCAGGCCTTCGCATGCGAACATAACAAAAACCCTGAAACACACATGTTTGAATCTCCACCATTGATCAACTGAGATCAGACGGTTGTTCCTTAAAATCTTCATCGGACCGTTAAAAAAGGCCTCCATAGTCGGCAAGACAAAAAGAGGTTAGGGAGACATCATACAGAATCAAAATGCCTCATCAAAATGTATCACTTTTATGTACTATCCATTCGCCAATACGAGGGCACATCTCTCACCGAAGCAATCCTTTCACTTGTTCACAGTCGCTATAGTCACCTACCATCGGCGAGACATCATAGAGACCTCACCAAGCTTCATTGAAATGCATCACTTCAAGTCACTGACATAGAACTTCTCCTGCTGACGAACTCACTTGCCAAATGTACGTCACTGAGACATTTGTCGTTTCTTACCGATGCACCCTTGTATTCACTTTGTCACCATAGCTTATTTGTCTCAAGGAGACCCTTTGTAGATATTACATTGCTTTGCTGAAAAGCTCTATACACCTATTCGCCAAGAGAAAATAGGACTCTCACCGAAAGCCACATATGGAACCACTGTCGGCAAGACTCGACCCCATCGTCATGACCACATACTGAAATAAGAGTCTCACCAAAATAATAAATCCTTCACCACTAGTTGGCGTAACAAGATGACACCGTCGAGATGTTACACTGAGAGCCTAGATTCCTACTGAAGAGATTATCCTTTATGTTTTCGGTCAATGTAACAAATCGTATTCACCAAGACCTCCCACCACAGATCAAAACTTACACCGATGGGATCCCATAGCGCACAAGTCAGGGAGACATGACAGAACTCGCTAAGACCTCACCCCGGGCGGATGCCAACACATCGAAGGGAAAAGTCCATCGGTGAGACACAAAGAAGTCAGGGAAACATCTCCCTGACCTCAACCAACACAGGGCGATGGAAAAGAGATCTCGGGGAGACAATACAGGGATCGTCGAGAGGTTATCCTGAATGCCAAAGGTCTCAGCGAAAACAGTGTGGGGCCGGTAAAAATGGTAGCTAGGGGCCGGTACCGAATGGAAAATGGGGCTTAGGGGAACCACTTAAGTTAAAATGAACCAGGCGGACAGGTCAATGAATCAAAAAGGAAAACAGAACGGGAACCAAACAAGGTCGGAGCCGGAACTAGGAAAGAGACGGGGTTAGAGTCGGAGTCAGAGAAAGAAACGAAAACAAAATTGACCACCCGAGACCAAAACCAAACCTGGATCCGCCTCCGCAAAAGAAAAAGGAAGGGAGATGGGAGCGGAACATTACCCGAAATTGGAATGTTCCAAAACCTGTTCTCATTCTAATCCTGCGCCCGCCAAAGGAAACAAACCCAAAAAAAGGGGAAGAACACGGAGAGGAAAATGACCAGTGACCGACATAGGGCATAAAGGAAAAGAAACACCAAACATGTGGAATCAGAACCGGGATGGATGTGTGAACAGGAATTAGAACTTCAAAATTTGGAAAAGTTCTAGTTTCGTTCAAGCATCGTTCCACCCCCCGATTCTGAAAGAAAACCAAGGCAAGCAAAAGAGAAAGGGGAACCGAATTAAAAGCCCAAAAATGGGGAAACGAAAAGCCAGGAAAAACCCTAACGTAGGTTGCCCCAACGGAGAGATGAACGCTAGCACGCTGGGCTCAACCCTTGTGGGCGCCCATTTAACCCACGTGCAAAAATGAAAAACACACCATAGCTAATGTTTTGTCATAAAAAACCAGAGTACACAATTAGGCAATGACAACCAGAAATGGTACTAACACTGGTTTCATGGTAGTATGTCTTACCATTCACCATTTCATGAAGGTATTTTTCCTGCATCTTTTTATCAGTCATACCTTATTGAAGATACTGCTAGTTTTCCTCAAAATAACCGTGACAGTAGGTTACCGGCAAGCTCAATTGGCCTACCACCCACCCACCCCTGCACAAGTTCAGTAGCGGCATGCTTATGCTCATCAACAACCCTAGGAGGGTTATTTTATCTCCAATCGAAAAATTTATTCTTCATATGAGCCTCAAAATTTGGATAAAATGAGTTTGGAGAATATGTCGTTATATTTCCAAAAGCAGTTTGAAGAAATTGAAAATCAGCAGGATGTCAATAGGCAGTAGGAGGAGCTTGCCTATCAAGCTTATATTCATCAACAGGAGGTTGAGACACAAAGAGAATCCCATTTAGTATAAGAATTTGAATGAAGTCAGTCTAAATCTCCTGAAGAGAAACTTTCTCAAATGCCCCAATCAGCTGCTACCTTTTCAAATCCTTTCTTTGAAGGACTTCACTACACGGGATTCAATGTTCCAATATTTGAACAAAATGAAACTTCTGTCGGAAAGAAAGCAGAGGAGGAGCAACTTATTAATCAAGATAGGTTAATTCTCTGGGAAAAGCTTAAGAATGTGAATCCTTTGCATTTAGCCATTAAGTGTCATCAATTGTAGCAACAAATAATTGGATAGGAGGAAATCTCTCAAGTTCAAGTTGGACGACAAGAGGACGAAATGGAAGTAGTTGTTGAGAAAGTTCAATTTACAGCTTGGAACAAGGGACTATCTCTATTCTCCCAGCTTGATGGAGAGGAGGTAATTGCTGAGTTTTTCTCAACACTGGAAAATGAGGAGTCTAAGATTTTGCAAGAAGGTGAGGAGAATCAAGATGAGCAGCTTGCTATAATGAACATAGTTGAGAATCAAAAGGCAGGGTTAATCTTCTCATTTGATGATTTGCCTTACTTCATTGATGAGGATGAAGAATTGGACCAACATGAGGTTGATGGAGGTAATGTTGAAGGTGAGTTTGAAGTCTTTACTCACGAACAATACCCATCAAGTTGAACAAGTCCCTGAACTAGACTTGTTGTTTTGCAAAGAGGGTGATTTTGATGCTTTATCAAAGCTAGATGAGAACTGCATCAGGCCTGAAATTAGTCTTTCTGTTCAGAAAATTAAAGAAGACATTGAGGAGGATATGTTTTGGAATGACTTAGAAGCTTTCTATACTAATTTGGGTGCTGAACTATTACCTCTTGATGAAGTTAATCATGAACAACTCGAGCTTACTGAAGGAACTTCTTTTTTCTCACTGAGTCAGTCACAGGGGTTAGAATTTTCTAGCCGGGGCTATAAAACAGCAGTGAATGGGCAAGAGACCAGCGAGGAGAGCTAATTTTTTGTCTTTACAAGGGGCTGTACGATCATAAATTTAGCCCGAATGGAGTTCAATAAAGTGCCAATGGTTAATCAAGCATTCAC
The DNA here is from genome assembly GCA_007258455.2 of Sequoia sempervirens. Lineage (NCBI taxonomy): Eukaryota > Viridiplantae > Streptophyta > Pinopsida > Cupressales > Cupressaceae > Sequoia > Sequoia sempervirens. The sequence goes on from VDFB02054562.1 coordinate 82,181, forward strand.
ACATGGAGCCACAGCTGAAAGTGGCATAAAGGATGTACTTGCAGTTGAAAAAGAGTGTGTTCAATTTACTTATCCTCCTTTAAATATAAATGCATATGATCAGTTTAAGGAGGTAAGTAAACTTGTTACCCTCTTTCATGAAGCAGTGCATTGCTTTTTTAAACATTTTTTAGTATACCATCTTTATTCAGTTGCCATTAAGCTTGAGAGTCATTGCATATTGAGGAGAAAGGGCAGCTATTTCAATCATCCTGTGAATGGTTTTGTTTGACCAATTTCTTACTAGTTAGTGTAAGGTAGGTTTAGATGCAATTTAGATCCCCTAAGTGTTGTCCTAGCATAGTAAATAGTTTTATTTCAGTGTTTTCCTATTTTCAATAAGTTTTAGAGTGTTCTAATGAGTCTCTAGAGAGTTACAGCCATGTGCAAGGCTACTCCAAGTTTGTTTCTAAGTTTTCCCAATGACTTTGTGCCCAATGGATAGGCCTAGGCTACTAGTTCTCATGTTTAGTAGGAAAACATCCAGCAAAGGTCGCCAGAAATGTTACCCAATTTTCACCTACGGGCTCAATCAGGAAAGATAAATTATGTTTTAGATGTTCTTGAAGGCCAAATGGGGGCATTTGCATCAAGGGTTAAATCATTCATCTGATGACATTTCACAAGGAGCTCAGTTGAAAAGCATGCCTCAATCAGTTTTGGCACAAAACTTATCAGAGAAGAGAGTCAGCAAGACCCTCTTGTTGTCTTTCCAACTAGCAATGCCCTCTATTTGTTCAAATGCACTGGTCGTCAAGACATTCAGGTTGCCATGACTCTTTATGTGTCTCTCTGCATGAGATGTCTCGCCAAACATAGCTCACAAGGTTGGCGTCAGGGAGATGTTTGTGTTTGTCGTGATGTCTCAGCGACCAAGCACAAGTCTTGGCGAAATGAAATTATCTCGGCAAAGGGTCTCACTGACAGGATGAAGTCTCCCTGAAATGGTTTCAGCTCACCAAAATATTATGACTTCACTGAGAAGTCTTGCCATCCCAAAAGGGTCTTGCCGAAGTAGGGTGAGCTCGGGGCAAAGGAAAGTAGAGTCACCGTGATGTCTTAGTGAAAGTATGAGGTCCTGCCGATAATGAGGGGGTCTCGATATGTGTTTTTCCTTTGGCAAGAGGTCTCACCAATGACGAAGGGTCTCCCGACATAGATGACATTGATGTAGCATATGGGTGTCGAAGTGATGTCCTGTCAACAAACATAGGTCTTGGCGATGGTATGGGGGCTTCTCCATAAGGTCTCACCATCGGGGTGAGGTCTCACCAATGTTAAGCAGTCTTGGCAAAGGAAATAGCTTTGGCATGAGGTCTGGCCGATAGGAGGAAGTCTCAGTGACAAGATGAGGGTTCGGTGAAAGGTCTTGCCGACTAGGTAGTGTCTTCCTGACTGGGTGGGCTCTCACCAAAACAAGAAGGCTCGCCACGAGGTCTTCCCAAAAGTGAAATGTCTTGCCAACCGTGGTGCACATAGAGGGTAAGCTCTCACCGGGACAAGGAGGCCTCGCCGTGAAGTCTTGTCGACCCGAGGGGGTCTTGCCGAAATGAAGAAGCTCAGGGAGAATGAGGGAGCTCGGTGTGATGTCTCAGCAAATGATGGAGGTCTCCCAGAAATGTTTCGAGCTCGCCAAAAGATAAAGGAGCTTGGTGAGAGGTCTTGCTGACAAGGGAGGATCTTTCCAAAATGAAAGGGATTCCCTTTGGGGAGATGTCTTGCTGATCGAGTGATCTCTCCCCGACAAGAAGGTGAACTCATCGCCAAGAGGAGGAGTTCGATAAGAATTCTTGCCGACTTGAGAGGGTCTCGCTGAGATGAAATGGGCTCACCGAGAGTTTTCCTTTGGCATAAAGTCTGGCCAAATGGGTGAGTCTTTAGAATAGTGGGGTTCCTTCGGTATAATATTTTGTGTTAACGAAGGGTCTCCCTAACACATGGGTGTCTCGCCGACGGAGGAGCTTAGCAGTATAATAATGGGGGTTCAGAAGGAGGTCTTCCCGACTTGCCAATGTCTCACCTAAAGAAATGTTGCACTTGGGGAAAGTGGTTTGTGTTCACTGTGAAGTCTCGCTGATACTAAAAGGTCTCAGTGATGGAAAGGGATATCGGTGTTACTCTTGAGGGTTTGCCATGATGTCTAGCCAAAAGCGATGGCCTTGCTGATGGTTTCAGGGATATCGGTATGACTTTTGGAGCTTGATATGAACTCTTTCTGACGGTTGTAAGCTATGCTGATGGTTGCTATAAGAGCATAATCACATTGGGGAGACATGGTTAGTGTCTCACCAACATGTGATTCTTTTCTAAAGGACCTTTGACCATCTGGTGATACCATGCGGCATCTATTCGACCAATGAGAGGGAGCCAAGGACGAACCATTGACAATTTGACTATCGTGACTACTCCTATGAAGAATATCAGTGGAACATAAGCAACGTGGACCTGCTATGAGGATCAAGCGATGAATTAGTTTGATATCTAGGAGGTGTCATCAGGAAGCAGAAGAACCGTGAGTCGCGGTGACAACTCAGATCGCTAAGGATCTAAGGGCAGATAGACATTAATGATAGTGCTCTAGGTGGTTCAAGATGACTCTTCAGAAAGGTTCAAAGTGAATATGGGGCCAGAGGTTGCACATTAAATGCGTCGCAAAAGATCAAGGAGACCATTCCTGGAGTGACTCCACACTGACATGGACAGCGGGGATGCAACATTAACTTCATCCAAAAGATCTAGGGGGCGGATCTTTCTGAGGTGGATATTGTTGTAAGCCCTAAGGGGCCAACATATTTTTGTATATAAGGCATTTTTTCCTCTTTGTAAAGGAGTTCACTTGATGCTTTTTGAAAGTGTGTGACTTTTACAGTCCTGTCTCAGATTAGAAAACTTTTGTAACTCATTTTTTAGCATAATATACAGAATTTACCTTGGTCACTGTTGATGATTCAAATTGCCATCTTGTTCTTGCAAAGTGTTGTGCATTTCAGGTTCATCATCAAGTTATTTTGTGAATTTCTTCTATTCCTTTATGACTTTATCCTTTGTTTTCATGCCTTCCTTTGTAAAATTATCATTATATAAATCACAAACTATGTTTACATAATCACATATGGATTCTAGTATGTGAAAATATTTTCCTCTCTTAAAAAAGTGTGTGAATCAAACCTGTTTGTGATATATTAATGCAAAGCTTACATAATTTGATGTGTAATCTTATGGTCATTGACAATTTTCAAGTGTAGCCTAAGTATTCCATTGCTCTTATCAGTTCAGTGTATCACCATAGTATTTAGTTTTATTTTTATGCACTCTTTCTCCCTTTTTTTTTACAAAATTAGTAGTTTAGGTGACACCAAAGGAAGTCGGCCTTCTCCAGAGGTTGACCTCTATTTATAAGTGACCCACAGCTTTGGAGGTCTTCCCATGTTACACTGAGGTGTTGAACATTAGGTTCAACAAGGGTGTAACTTCAGATTGATAAAAGGACCATCTAAATGCAAGAACATTGTCCATTTGGGCTATAAGTGCTCTAATAAAAATCTATTCACCAGATCTAAGCTTCAAACCCTAGTTTGCAATTATATCATACAATGGCCAAATTGAGTGAAATAAAAGATAGATCTGAATTTCTTGGATATTCTAAACTCAATAGTGAGCTTAGATTTGCACAATCATGATCCAAAATGAACTTGAAATACAAAAACACAAATAAAAAACCCCAAATCTAGTATTTCTATCAAGTTTCCCTAATTTTCCACGTCATCATTTGATGCAAGAGAAGAGCATACTCAGCTTTTCAAGATCCATCAAGATTTTCACCATAGGAAAAAGCTCAAGCATAATTATCTTTGATATCTGAGAAGGGGCTTGCAGATCCAAAGCTTTGATACCATGCTAGAGTTAATCAAGGATGCATTCCTCCATGATCACCTGCAAAACCAAAAATAACCTTCTACAAAGGAGAAAAGCAAGAGCATAAATTTGCACTAATGGATGCAATATTACAAGATTGAATATATAATTGAATACAAATGTACATGATATGCCTTGCTTATAAAGGAAATGGTGATAGATAGGATTAGACAAGATTGTGACAAGTGTCTTAATCCTATAACATGAGATAACTAACAAACTAACTACCTAGGAATCATGCAATAAAGCTAGATAAGATAAGTTCTAGAAAAGCCAACTAAGACTTATATAAATAACCCTATATCCTAAGTAAGCTTAACATTTGAATATGTCCCCCAATTCCCTAGTTAGTGACACCCTTACTCTCTTAAATTAAGCACTCACTTTGAGCAATTTGAGAGAATTAATGAGAGCATTTGTGAATCAAGCATCTTCAAATCACTTGGAACTGAGCTTTTCCACAATGGATTAGGTAAGTTTGAGAAATATACATCATATCACACCAAATTTTCTTTAAGTCCATAATGGAATGGGGAGGTTTGCACATTAGTTCAGGTTTAATTGCTTTGAATCTTGTTTCTTGCTTTTGAATTGAATCCTTTCACTGTTGCTAATTGAATTTCATTGAAGTATTTCTTTTAGTTAATCAATTGCTTGTTTAATTGATTCATTTTAGTGTATTTTGATCAATTTAATTCATATGCTCACAAATACAACACATAAAGTGGCCCCAAGAATGCTAGACCCATGTGATGCATGCATCCATAGATCCTCTAGGTGTACCACATAACAAATAAATAAATATTATAATATAAAATTATGCAAGGTGGAGAATACACCTATTCATAACACTCCTCATTATTGATGGAATTTGTTAATGAAATGAACAAATATGGGAGCTCTCCTTCTATTGAAAAGATAGTTTTGACACCATAGACTAATGAGTATGGAGTGGTGTGACTGGGGCTATGGATGCTAGTGTGGTAAGCCCAAAGGGTAGGATTGAGGTGGAGGTGCCAATCATGACTAGTTTCATTGACAAGTTCCTTGAGGATTTTGACTAAGGTTGTATTAGTTTCCTCCACTTGGTTGTTACCTTGGGGGTAATATGCGGTGGACCAATGGTGTTGAATGTGGAATTATTCATAAATTTTATGAATGTCTTGATTCTTAAAGGGTCTACCATTATCAGTAATGATGGTTTACCGGTAGTGGAGGGAATACCATATCTGTAGATAATATGGTATAAGATAAACTTTGAGATTTGGGGTCTAGTGATGAGAGTGAGGGGAATGGATTCCACCTAATTGGTGAAATATTTTGTGGTGATCATAATGAACTTATGTCCATTAGAGGATGAGGGATGTATCTTTCCAACTAATCAAGATCCCATTCTGAGAAGGGGCATGGTGAAGTAATGAGCTAGAATTCTTGAAAAGGCACATGTATCACATTTCCATTTTGCTTACAAGGAACACATTTCTTAACATACTCACATGCATCATGCTCCATTATAGGCCAATAATATCCTATTTTAAGAAGCTACTTTATAAGGACCATCCCACTATTATGATCCCCACAAATACCATAGTGTACTTCTTTTAACATAAGATTATATTTTTTTGTGTTTAAACATCACAATAGAGAGCCATCATATCCTCGATGATATAGGATGCCACCTAGGATGGTGTAATGGGATGACCATTGAATGAATGATTGAAATTAATTGCAAGTAAGGTTATGTGGTAAATTTTATCATGGAGGTAGGTATACATGTCATGGTATCAAGGGGACTCAAGACCAAAAACTTCACGTACCATCTTTGTATCAGGGATATCATACATAGGAATGAGACTTTGTTCAACTAATAATTCACATTTGTTGCTATAATGGGGCATGTCCAAAAAATATCCAATGGTAGCCATGGCTTCTATAGCTTTATTTATAGACAAGGGACCTGTTCAAAGTGGATGTGTTCAAATTACATCTTAAAATCATCAACCATACACTTGTATGGAAACAATTTATCATCTTTAGTCTAGAAGTCATTGTTAATTTGTTTGATGATGAGTTGAGTGTCACCATAGAATTGTAACCAACTAATATTCCATTGGACTAGAATTCTCAATCTAGTGATCAAGGATTCATACTCTACAATATTTTTTTTGGATGGAAAATCCAATCAAAATATTTGGGTATGAAATCACCTTGAGGGGAGATGAAGAGAATACCTGTACCAAACCCATGTTGGGTATAAGATCCATCAAAATAAAATTTCCATGAAATTTATTCTATGATGGTGAAGATGGACTCATCAAGAAAATATGTAACCAATTGGTAAGCATACACAAGAGGAGCCTCCTCTAGCTGATTTGAAATGACTTGACCTTTTATAGCTTTTTTTTCATGTACTAAATATTAAATTTACTTAGAAGCATGACCCACTTATCCATCTGACTTGTTAAGGTTGTTCTATATAGAAGATACTTGAGAGGATCAACCTTAGAGATGAGTTTGATAGAGTGGCTAACCATGTAATACCAAAGCTTTTGAGAACTAAAAACCACTATGAGGAATGCCTTTTCCATGAGAGTATAATTGAGCTCATAGCCAGCCAGAAAATGACTCATATAATATACTTCCCTTTCTTTTACATTCTCATCATGTTGGGAAATAAGTACCCCCAATGCAACTGAAGTAGTGGAGATGTATAGTAATAATGGTTTGTCTAGTATGGGTGGTATGAGGATAGGTGGATTAGCCAAGTATTATTTGATCTTGTTGAAGCCTATTGACAAGAAGAATCCAATTTAAATGTGGTATATTTACAAAGAAAATGTCTGAAGGGTTGACATTTATCCACAAGTTGAGCTATGAATTGGTGAATTGATTGTAATTTTCCTTAGAGACTTCTCAATTTTTTGAGTTATTTTGGAGGAGGCATATCCATTATAGATTTGACCTTTGTAGGATTGACCTCTATTCCTCTCCTAGACACAATGAAATGCAAGAGTTTACTTTATGCCACACCAAAGACACTTTTTTGGATTGAGTCACAACTTTTACTATTCCAAAGGGTTGAATATAAGTTCAAGAATAGTTGAATGATCTTCTCTTGTCTTTCGTTTTCCTAAAAAATCATCTAAATAATCTTCTATAATGATATGAATGATTTCATGGAAGATGGTAGTCATAACATATTGATAGGTAGCACCAACATTCTTCAAGACAAAAGGCATGATATGGTAACAAAAGGTACCCCATGGGTTTGTGAAGGTTGTTTTATGTTGATCTTCTATTGCAATATTTATTTTATTATACCTTATGAAATTTTCCATAAGTGAGAACATAGCACGACCCACTGCTAGGTCCATAAGCATGTCAATGTTTAGGAGTGGGAAGTCATCCTTGGGAAATTCCTTATTTAAGTCTCTAAAATCAGTGTAGATGCATGTTATCCTAGTAGGTTTGGCGATGGGAAAAATATTGGAAATCCAATGAGAGTAGTCAATGGTGTGAATAAATCCTACTTCTAGTAGCTTCTCTAGCTCAACCTTGACCAACAATGCAACTTGGGGATGCATTTTGTGGAGATTTTTTTAAACTAGTTTAGCATTAGGGTGAACATCTAGATGATGGACTATAAGATCGAGATCCAACCCTGGTATATCAAAATTATACCATGCAAAATTAATGGAGGTATTATGGAAGATATTAGAAATATCTAATACTCGTCATCCAATAAAGAGGTTGCCACATATGTAAACTTGGGTTCATCGAGAGTTACCAAATTAATTTCCTTGGTTTCTTTTATCAGAATGGTGGATATTTCTGACATCTATATGCCTATGATGGGAAGATTAATGTCTTCATCCTCTGATGCCTCAAGAAGGTTTTCATTGGAGGACACACCCTTTGTTTTTACTTTTGATGGACCTAGAAGTGCCTCGATGAGGTTTTCACTAAATGCTTGTTGATTATTTTTTCTATTTTCACTTTTGTTGTTAAGGAGTTCATCCTCCCCAAAATAGGCTTATTGATCTAATGTGTAGACAAAAATGGATCGATGGTCTCCAAGAGGCATGCCCTTAATTAAGCCAATGAATTCTAGGAATGCCTCATAATTTTTGAATATGTTAATGTGTGTGGATCCTTTCTAGTCACAAGCAATGAGTTTGGGATGGTGAAGGTGGAGATCTATGGTAAGGGCAGTGATGGTGAATAGGGAAGATACATCTAGATTGGTATAAGACACTTTGATGACCTATTTTATGACATCTTCCACAACAACATAATTTTTATCATCATCACTAGAAGTACTTAGTGGTAGGGGGATCATCTTGTTTAAAACCATATTCAAGCCTTTGATGTTTTTATTAGCCAATAAATTCAAGGGTTGTAACATTCCTTTCTCATTAGTGCCCAATCCTTTGCCTTGGTAGCTTACTTTTTGGGTCATTTGATGTGGAATAAGATATTTTCTTGGAAATACTTAAGAATGGGGCTCATCTTTGTATATCCATTGACTTATATCTTCATCAATTTTTTCTTGATCCAATGTACCTAAATATCAAAAAATTGTGGACCCAAGACTCTTGGTAATTAGTAGTTATTGAGCCATCTGAGAGGGGGGTTTTTCAAAATCATGTAGAGTAAGGGGAATGGAGCCCATATTGAGAGAATGGATCATTTCATATTCTCCACAACCATTATCATTTATCTTGACCTAAGATAATGTGGATTCAAGGGAAATGGAGGGATTGGATGGAGATGATAGTTTATGGGGATCAATATAAGATGAGGATGAAGATGCATTGGAAGGAATAACTTCCACTCTCAGGAAATGATGATAATAGGGGAAAAGGCCTCAAGAGCACAAAAAATAATCAAAATTATGTGGATCAACATGAATTGTGACTTTGATTCCATTATGGGGAATCTTGAGGCATTGATGATATATGGATGGAACAAACTACATGGCATGAATCCATGGGCGACTGAGGAGAAGGTTATATGGAAGGTCAAGATCAATAACATGGCATGTATATTGTAATGTTGAACTAACCTGACTAGTTAGACAAAAAACGCCCTCTGAATTTCACTCTACATTATCATATTCTTTGATGGTGATCACTTGATGGTTTAAATTAGCTTGAGTGTACCCTACTTGTTTTATATATTTTATTGTAAAAAAATTGAGGGAAGAACTATTATCCAATAAAACTCATTTCACTTTGTGTTTGGAAATAAAGAATTCAATGTGTAATAGATGATTGTGGGATGGGTCAATTGGTGGCATGTCATTTTGGCTAAATCCCAATTGATAAGTGGAGGAAGATGTCCTACTAGTGCTTGGAATTGTGTGGGATGAATATCAATAAGAACACAAGTATCTTTTAAAGCCTTAGTAAGGATTTCCTGGTGGATAATAGAGTACATTAGGAGATCCAAAATAGATATTTGTGTGGGGGTCTTTCCTAGGTGATCTAAAATATTATAGTGATAATATGGTGGAGATAGATTGGATGTATTGGATGGAATTGAGATACTAATTTGACCACATATAGTGGTCACAACACATTGAGGCTGGTGCAGTCAAGGATGGACGACCCAAAACTAGGACTGTCCAACCTTGCAACAAGAGTAAGCACAACGAAAACTAAATGAACAAGAATACAATTAGAAATGGAAATATGAAGAATATCTATTATTCAATGGCAACATGCCCTGCCTTCTAGCTTACATAATTAGATAATGATATGGTGTTAAAGCCTAGAATTACAATGCGGTTCGAAGCCCTTAAACCCTAGATCTTTCCTTCTACTTAAGTACTCATTCCTAATGTAACTACATGATGCTTATATATATAATTTCCCAGCTCCATAAAAGGTCTACGTTGGCCTCAAGAGATGTTAAACCCCAAATTTGATGAAAGCATGTGAAGGTGGTATGAGCCTTGCTAGGGTTTTGTGGTGTCTGTGGTCACTCGTTTCCCCTCTTACATCATACTACGCTTACTATGCAGGAAATCCCTCTTTTCATGTGTATACAACATTTACTACATTTTTTTTGTTTTAATATGCCTTCAACTGGCTCTAACCCAATAGTTCATGTTGGTGTTAGTGGTTCGATGGCTCTACTCAATGGCTCCTCCTCTAAAAAATGACCCTAGAAATTTAAAATTCTTTCACGAGGTAAGTGTTTTGACTCCCCAGTTGATGTAGTTTTTCCTTTACCTAAATTTGATTCTACTTGTCAATGCCTTGAACAACAAACCCTTGTTGGATATTTTGTTGGGAGGACTCCCCCTGAAAGTGTGCTCAAGGAATGGGTCAACAAGGCTCGGGTCCCTCATGGGGTCCATCTTGATATGGTCCAAAATTTAACAAAGGGTGTTTTCTTGTTCCACTTTGTGGATGTCAATCATGTCTAGGCTATCCTAGCCCATGGTCTCTGGTATGTCAGGTCTTCCTTGTTGGTTTTCCTGGCATGGACCCGAGACTTTGCTATCTTGAATGACACCAAGTTGCGGGTCTCGGTCTAGATTGAGTTTCCTGGGTTACCCTTGCCTTGTTTTCCTTTTTTGAATCATATTGCGTCCTCTCTGGGGAGGGTCATTTGCATTAAGCCAGATAGGTTTTTCTAGGCCCGACCCCAGAAATAGGTCTATGTTGAAGTGGACCTTTCCAAAGATTTGAAAGACTCCATTGACATTCAAATTGGAGGTCTCTATCATACCCAAAAGGTCACTTATTTTAATCTGCCCAACACGTGTTATAGGTGTCAATCTGTAGACCACAAGATCAATGAATACCCTTTGGAAGTGCCTCATACACCTTATTTTCCACAAGAAACTAAAAAGCATCATTAGGCGGATACTTCTGTTGCCAAACCAGAGGAAAAATGGACCATGGCTACGAACCAAAAAAATAAGTCTAGTGGTTCTAGGTTAGCTTCCAAGACCCTTGAACCATCGAAGAGTGTTTCAAACCCTTCAGTGAAGGGGAGAGAAGCTCCAACCAGAGCTGATAATGTTTCAATGTAGCCTAGGCTGAAGACTATGCCTCAACCTGCTGCCATTATGATAGCACAACTAAACATTTCTCCTCCCGTGTTGAGAGCCCAAAGCCAGTAATGCAGTCCTTCCCCACCATTGGAAGAAGGTGAATATGTGCAAGAGAAGCAAATATTTCTTATCCTTCTATTCAAATTGGGTCAATTTTTCCAGAGTTTCTGCAAAATTTATTTTCTTCTCTTAATGAAGAAGAGGCAGACTTCAATGATATGGAGGAGTTTCACTCATGAATTTCCTCTCATGGAATGTTTAAGGTCTGACTGACCTCTCTAGAAAGTATTCTATTAGGAATACTTTGAAAAAATATTCTGGTATTGAAGTGCTTTGTCTCCAAGAAGTTAAAATATTTGGCTTTGTTATGAAATAACTTGCGCAATAGAAGAATATGATATGAAATATGCTGCAAATACTTGATAATAACTAAGAATAACAAGCCACTTCGACAGGGAAAACCTCCAAATATCTCTAATGAGAACACACTTCACAATATGATCATGAAATAAGACTCACAACCTCCTATATATACCTATTTATGCCTAGGATATCACCTAGTCCGACTTAGACACCCTTATATAAGACCTAGACCAACACAACCAACTAAATAATAATATAATAATGATAACATGACTTAATTAGGAGTTAAGATAGCCACAAGCTGACTATTCATAACCCAATTTACACCAATATTAAGGGCATAGCATGCCCCCCTTCTTTAAAGAAGCATTGTCCTCAATGCTAATCAAGTTTAGAATCTTTTGAATGAACTCCTCGTCCTCCCATGTGGCATCTTCAACTGGTAAATTATTCCATTGGATGAGATGTTCAGTGAGAGTTCTATTCCCCTGCTTCTTTAATATATTCTTCAAAAACCCTTTAAAAATTAGAATTTTTTTTTCCAAAATCTAAAAGATATGCTCTTTCAAAAATCGCCTCCAATATTGAGAAAAAACCTTGCCTCTACGGTGCCAAGATCATGCTCTGATACCACTTGTTATGAAATAACTTGCAAAATAGAAGAATACGATATGAAATATACTGCAAATACTTGATAATAATTGAGAATAACAATCCAATTCGAGGGGGAAAACCTCCAAATATATCTAATGAGAACACACTTCACAATATGATCATGAAATAAGGCTCACAACCTCCTATATATAGCTATTTATGCCTAGGATATCACCTAGGCCAACTTAGACACCCCTATATAAGACCCAAGCTGACCAAACCAACTAAATAATAATATAATAATGATAACATGACTTAATTAGGAGTTAAGATAGCCACAAGCCGACTATTCATAACTCAATGTACACCATTATTAAGGGCATAGTAGGTTTTCTACTTGTTTCAACTTGTCACCTTTCCATTTTATATGGGTGTTAGTTGGAAAAGGAAGGTGTGGTTGTACATGCACAATAAATTGGGCCTTTTTATCCCAATATTGGTTGCCACGATTCTCATTCTCTCTAGCACACTTGGTGTAATTATAGGGCTGGTTCTAATAGGATATTTCAATGCCTTGATCATGCCATGATCTCAAGTCAATATTTTTTCTCTTTTGACAATTCTTCTCTCTTGGCTAAGTCGTTAGTGGATGATAGATAAGACAACCTTGCATGTGTAAAACACAATTCTTCTTGAACACATCTTTGCTTTGCTATCAGCCCACATTGGCCCACATTGGAAAAGTCTAGAATTTGGAGTGTAGGTCAGCTCATCATATAGGTTGGATTACTTGGTGGAATGATGTTATCACTCACACGACTAGATTTTTGTGCATTTATGGGCACCATCTGGCCATCTTTCATCGACAGTCTTATGAGGCTAACATTGTTGACCTGTGCTCAGCTACCGAAGCTTTGGAGGCCAACCCATTTTCCCCATCATTACAAGTCAGGGTAGCGGAATTAAGGCACAAAAATCAAGTTCCAAATAATTATGCTGCCAAAGGTGCTCAAATCAAAGCTAGGTTACACTGGTTAAAAATTAGCAACCGTGCCTCTAAGGATTTTTTTCTAGACTTGCATGCTAGACACTCATCTCTAGGCATTAAAAAAATTAAAGATGGAATCCATGTGCTCTCTAAGCTTCCTGACATTCTCTAGGCCTTTTTTCATCACTATGAGCAAGTTTTCACTGCACAAGAGTTTACGCTTGTGTGAAAGCAAGCCCTCTAGGATTTCCTTGTTGTTGTGCCAAATAGGATTTCCTCAATCTAGAGAAATTTTTGTGATCAATTGTTAAGAATTGAAGACCTTAAGGAAGCTATTCATTCCATGGCAGATGACAAAGCCCTAGGGATTGATGGCTTCCCTTGCGAATTTTAGAAGGTCCTTTGGGACTGTGTTGGGAAAGACTTGTACAATGTTTATCTTGAGACCTTTCATGCTAAATATTTGGGTAATTTAATAAATAAAGGAAATATTAAATTCATACCTAAATCTAGAGATCCCGAGGATATTTGCAACTGGAGGCCTATCATGCTTCTCAATGTCTCCTACAAAATCATAGCCAAAGCTTTGGCTCTAAAGATCCACCATCTTTTGCCTCAAATTATGCACCTGGAGCAGACTGGGTTTATCAAATCTAGGTTTATTCTAGAAAACATTATTGCTATGTGGGAAGGCATGCAGTGGGCCAGGCACTCAAACCAAAAAGTTATTTTCCTTAAAATTGATTTTTCCAAGGCTTATGATCACATGGAATGGCCTTTTATTCTTTCTATGTTGCAAGCCTTGGGGTTTGGGCCCAATTTCATTCAGGTTGTTCAAATGCTCTTTGTGGATTCCTTTGCGTGTATCACCACTAATACCCACCAATCTCTTGCCTTTGGGATTTTTTTGTTCCATTCGGAAAGGATGCTCGCTTGCTCCCTCTCTTTATGTGCTTGCCACTGAAGGATTTGGCTATGTCTTGGTCAACACAGTTTCCCAAAAACATGATAAAATGATTTCATTTCCTAACCCTCAGGCTCAGCTGGTTAATGGCCATTTTGTTGATGACTCTTTCCTCACTCTTCAGGAGGAAGAAGAAAGTATCAAGGCAGCCCTGGAATGTCTTAATACATTTTTCCTTTCATTTGGTTCTACCATTCAATGGAAAAAAACTTTGTGCTATAGAAATTCTATATTGCCCACTCCTCCTTGGTTTTAGCAGTATGGTTGGAAGTGGATTGGGCCAGGAGAAATCTTCCATTTCCTGGGCATTTCCTTTGCTTTCCAAACCTCTCCAGCTAAGTTGTGGCAATTTTTTCTTTCTAGAGTCAAGCAAAAGCTTGCATACTAGATTACTAAGCCCCTCTCTCTAGCATGGAAATTCCAAGTGTGCTCCAAAATTCTTGCAGCTACCCATGTTTATTATTGTTTTTGTTGGGCTCCTTCAAAAGCTGCCTACGACAAGCTCAAAAAATTGCTCTGGGACTTTCTTTGGGCATCTTCCAAATCACATAGAGGATTTCATTGTGTTTCCTGGGAATTCTTTTGCCTCCCCAGATATTCTGGAGGACTTGGGCTACTCTCCACTCAAAGATAAGGGACTTCCTTGTGTATAAAATGGATAATTTGTGCCCTTACTGGAGATGAAGCTGAAAAATTCTCCTCAGGCATTGCTTTCAGTTAGGATTTCCTGTTCATAGACCCACTTTGAATGGGATTAGCTTTCAAACCCTTCTGGTCATGAAGGAACCAATTCAAATAGTGGGGACTTTTGTGGCCAAGAGCATTTGGAAATCCTGGGAGGCAGTTAAGCCCTGGCTTTGTTGGGTTGGCTCTAGTTTTTGTGATGGGCTTTCACTCAATCAACAAAATGTCTAGTGGTCACCTCTATTTTCTAGCAATGGTCAGCTCTATCTAAGTCGCCTTGGCTTAAGGTGCTCAGATTCCATAAGAAAGATATTCAAACTCTGCAACAGGTGTTCCACATACCCACAATGGACATCATGTCATGGGAAGATTTTCATGCCCTGTAGAGGATTCATAACCATAACTATGTAACTTATGATGGTTTGGTGAATGCTATTCCTACATAAATGCTTCATAAGGTGGGAATTCATGGGTCCAAGCCCTAGTGGAAGGACTAGAAGTGGTACCCAGAAACTCCTTTCAAGAATTACAAGCCTAGGCTTGGTTGTAGGTGGCTTTCACCACATTTTCCTATGATTCAAAGTCTAAACCAAAGGTGTCTTGTTCAATTTCCTGCTCAGGTCTAGCGAAAAATATTTTTTGCCACTTGTTTTGCAAGTGTTGAGCTGAAAATTTCCCACTTTCCTTGGTATATTCTTTTCCAAAGCTTGCTTGTGGGTTCTCGGCTTGTTCACCTAGGGGTCTAGGACCCTCGTTGCCATTTCTATGGGCAAGCTAAGTCTTTTAAGCATCAATTTTGGCTTTTTACTAGAGGCCAATAGCTTTGGACTTCAATTCATGACTTCTTTCAGCCCTTTAGACCAAAGCATTTTTCCTGGCATATGATTCTACTGGGAGACTTTCCTAGACTTCTTGCTAAGTATACCTAGCTTTGGCACACATTCAGGGTGGAAATCCTCTTCAATATCTAGAAAGACATAAATGTCTCCATATTTGCTCAAACTCAAATGGATAAAAATGTTTCTTTGTATTCTAAAGCTATTATTTGTTCTAATGTGCTCTTATAGATTAAGGTGTAGGAAAATAAAGTTGCGCTTGAGGTGGCTCACCTACAGGTTCTTTTCGATCAATGGGGAAATGTATCGTGTACTATTGCTCAGGTGCCCGCTTCACCCACCTCCTCATGTGGTCGGTCACCTTTTCAAGGCTGGCAACAGAGTGGCTCTACGTGCCCCCTCTCTCAACCTACTCTTCGGCATAATTATCACCCTCCTCGGCAGACCCGCTCTCCTCCTCCGCAAGTTGGCCAAGGGTGGCCCTTTGGAGGAGCTACACGGAGCGATAGTGGTGGTTCCAGGTGGCCCTTTTATGATACTCCTGCTTCTAGCTTTGGTTGGCATACTCTGGTAAAATATTTATGCGACATGCACTTGCAATCTCACCTCGATGTGAGGAAGCTAAAGAAAAAGAAAAATAAGTTGATGATGGTTGGGGTCCTCCTCCTAACATCACTCCAGACCCTGCTGATGTATGGGGAAAGAAAATAGATGACAAAGACCCTCCTAGTTTTGTTGGTACTGCTTTGGCCGCTTAATGGCATTTTTTTATGTTTGTAATCATGGACTTCTGGGCTAGGCCCATGTGACTAGTTGTTTTTTTATTTTTTGGGCTCTTCCCATGTGACTCTCAGGTGTGCCTTCTTACCACCCACTTTTTTTTGTGAATATGTATTTTAATATTTAATTAATAAAGATTAGTGCCTATTCATCAAAAAAAAAGTGTGAAGGTTGGCCAAAATATAAGATTCCCTCAAAACATGATGCAGATCAAAACAAAGGTTCCTTGATGAATGTGCATCCTTATGCAATAGTCTCCTGAGCACCACAAGTCATGGGATAGGTCCACACACTTGAAAATCCAAGACTGGTCGGTGAATGCTCTTTGTCCAAATACAACTGATATTCTGTTAGCGATAAATTTGTACTGGAATCTCCAAAACACTTGAATTCTAGATATGATGTAGATGTACCCATGAAGATCATATATCTTGCTTCACGAGCTCTAATGATATAATGTAGTACAATGCAGTATGAAATATTGAGACTGGGTCTTGACAACTAAATACTGAAATGCAAACATGAATGCAAATAATTTTTGGTTGATGCAAGATTGCTTGAAACCTTGGATGCTCTTGCATCAAACACCCGAGGTTGAAGAAAAGTGAACCTATCACTTTCTCAGGGCTAGAGGAAAACTAGTGTGGTACACCTCAGCCTGAGAAATCCATGATGAATCATCCTCTGGTTTTCCTTTCCATCTGACTAAATACTCTTTGTATTGCCTTCCTCTGGTACTACAACCAATTATTTTATCTAATATCTATTCAATTTAGTCCAAATAATGTGCTATCTGGTCTGGAAAACCAACTTCTTTTTCCTTTGGTGACTCTCCTTCATGATACTAGTATAGGTTTGCAATATTGAATATAGGTGATATGCCAAATTCCTCCAGTAGTTCCACTTCATATGCATTTCCAAAATCAAACTTCCTAATGATCTTACAAGGTTCAAACTTCTTCATCTTCAACTTATTATATGTCCCAATTGGAAATCTATCCTTTCTTAAATATACCATTACTTCCTCTCCTACTGCAAAATCCTTATGTCTCCTCTTCTTATTTGTTGTCTCCTTGTAGGTATTGTTTATCTTCTCCAAATGCTCCTTAACTTGAGTATGTATTATTTCCATGAATCTTGAAAATTATTTTTCCTCCACACTCCATTTATTCTCCTTACTGATATCCCTTAACTCTATTGCTCCTTTGGATTGTTTTCCTATCACAATATCAAATGGTGTCTTCCCTATGCTCCGGTTTAATGAATTATTGTATGAAAATTTAATTATGGTATCAAGTCCCAATTTACTTTTACTCTTCACCAACAATTTCTAACAAGTTCTAAACCTTATTTATCACTATCGCTTGTCCATCTATTTATAGGTGAAATGTTGAACTATACTTCAAATTTATCTTCACCTTCTTCCACAATGTTTTCCAGAAATATCCTATGAATGTAATGTCTCTGTTTGATACCATACTCTTTGCTAGTCCATGTAATCTCACAATCTCCTTGAAAATAGGTCTGCTACATGTACTACATCACTGGTTTTCTTACAAGGTATAAAATGCCCCATCTTAGAAAAATAGGTTCACAATCATACCATAAAACATCTTCCTATGGTCTAGGTATCCCGCAAATACAAATCATGCTAATGAGTTCCATGGTCTCTTCTGTTACTATCACGGTATATCTCTTGTTGTCGCATTATTTTCCTTTGTGTCCGACAGTCCAACTCCTGAAGGGCATTTTGATGTCCTTATACAATCTGCTTCTAAAAAGTAGTTCTCACCACCTGTTAGTTCCGGTCGGCCCAAAAATACCCAAGCTGACCTCCAAGCAATGTTTCTCCTTTGATCAAATGAGGCTCACACGAACTCTAGTAATGGTATGGCTCACTGTTCCGAACAACATGGCCTCCGGTGCCTTGTGCTTAACCCCAAACTTATCCTCTTTCATCCTGCCTCCATAGGTCATTGTAACTTCCTCCCACCAACAGCCATTCTTCATACATATAATCTTATTCTTTCAAAACCCAATACTCTCCAATCCTAACCTCTCACAACAAGCCCCTCTTTCTCCCGCTTCTCAATGCATCTGCAACCTTATTTGACTTCCCACTTCGGTGCTTCAAAAAAAATGTGTACCTCTACAAGAATTCTACCCATCTCATATGTCTCTTGTTCAACTTCGGCCAACTATTCAAATATTGTAAAGCTTGATGATTCGTATACAACACAAACTCCTTAGGTAACAAGTAATGTCTCCACTTCTTCAAGGCTTGTACAATTGCATTAAATTCTTGATCATAAACTGAATATATTCTCCTAGCATCATTCAATTTCTTACTGAAGTAGGCTACTGGTCTTCCTTCCTAACTTAACACAGCTCCTATTTCACTTCTACTAGCATCACAGTCCACTTGGAATACCTTATCAAAGTCTAGTAATGCCAACATAGTTTGTTCAGTCACCTTCTACTTCAACGGCTCAAAACTACTTTGTGCTCCAGATGTCCACTTGAATGCCTTCCAGTCACTCCTCATTGTCTTTGTCATAGGTGTGCAAATACCACTAAATTTTTTTATGAGCTTCCGATAAAAAATTGCTAGTCCATGAAATGATCTCACTTCTCCTACGTTCACAGGTGTAGGCCACTCAACTATTGCTCTAACCTTCTTAGGGTCCATCTTCAATCCTTCTATAGATATTAAAAATCCCAAATACACTAGTTCTTCCTTCATGAAACTACACTTCTTGATGTTTATCAACAAATTCTCTTTTCTCAGCCTCTAAATTTTTTTTTTGATATGCTCCAGATGTTCCTCCTTAGTCTTACTAAAAATTAAAATATCATCTAGATAAACAATGAAAAACTTACCGAAGAATCTTTTCAATACTTCATTCATCAACCTCATAAATGTACTAGGTGCATTAGTTAGTCCAAATGGCATGATCAACCACTCATACAATCCCTCATTTTTCTTGAAAGCAGTCTTCCATTCATCTCCCTCTTTGATCTTGATTTGATGGTATCCACTCTTTAGAACTATCTTGGTGAAATACTTTTCTCCACTCAGACTATCCTTGATTTCATCCATCCTAGGAAATGGGAATCTATAATTCACTGTGATCTTATTGATAGCTCTTGAATTTGTACACATCCTCCATTCCCCATCTTTCTTAGATGCAAGTACAGTTGGTACCGCACATGGGATCATACTTTCTCTAATCGACCCTTTCTTCAACAACACCTGTATCTGTTTGTTTAACTCCAAATTCTCTACTCGTATCATCCAATGTGTAGCTATGTTTGGAAAACTACCTCCTAGAATAAGGTCTATGTGATGACTGATTCTCTGAATTGGTGGTAATCCATCTGGCACATTTTTTGATACAAGATCTTGGTACCCTGTTATCAATTTAGTAACTTCCTTCTCTGGTGATTCTTCATTTCTTGTGATATTCTCTACATTGAAGGCTCCTCACTTTCTTGGAATCAAAGAAAAACACATGTTATCATGTTTCAATCCATCCAGGAATTTCCTTCCATCTACCAAATTGATTCTAGTTGTTCCACACACTTCACTTTCTATTTCATCTTCCAAAGGTTTCAAGGTGATTCTCTTTCCATTGGATGTTATGGTATAAGTATTCTTTCTCCCATCATGTATATCTTTCTTATCATACTGCGAAGGTCTACCCAACAACATAGGACATACATCCATCAACATGATATCACACAACACTTCATCATGATGCGATCCTATTTTGAATTTCACTAGACATTGCTCACCTACTAGTATCTTGTGCTCATCTTGAATCCAGGATATCCTATAAGGTTTCAGATGCTTTCTCTTTTCTAAATTCAACTTTGTCACCATTTCCTTAGAAATTAGATTCTTTGTGCTACCACTATCAATGATAATTTTGCAACACTTACCTCCACCTTTGCATCTAGTTCAGAACAAAATTTTCCTCTGCGGTGCTTCCTTAGGTTCTTCTTTCTCTTGGATCAGTTCTCTCCTCATGAACAACAATTCTCCCTTCTCAGGAATTCATCCAAAACTCAGTGATTTCACTGGTTCTTCCTCTGCATATCCGGTTCTTGCATGATTTTCATTCTTCTTACTTTCATGGTGACACTTAAATGCTCTATTTCCTTCACCTCCGCACTTGAAACATGTTCCTCTAAGAGTTTTCTTGTCATATCCTTTTTCTTCTCTCTGGTATCCATCACTGCTATATGAATTGTAGCCTCCTTTGTTGTAGCGGTATGAATTTCTATCATCTCTCCCTTTCTAGTATGAATTAGTATCCCTTTCTTCCTTGTAATATGAATCTTTGTCCTTGTTGTGTTCTACATATGATCTTTCTCCTCTAGAATGTCACCTTCCTCTCTAAAATATACCTCCTCTTCCTCTCTACCTTTGTTCATGTCTTTTTTTTAGCTTGTCCTCCACTTTTAATGCAAAGTGGTATGCTTCCTTTATTGAATTCATCCTCACCAAACTCAACTCTTCTTGAATGTTCATCCTCAGCCTATTGATATATCTTGTCACTTTCTCCTTGTTCGCTTCACTATGTACAGTCTTGATGATGATCTTATGAAATTCCTCAGTGTACTCTTTCACAATATTTTCCTTCTATCTCAGGTTTTGCAATCTCTTCAACAACTCCATCTCATAGTCTACAAGTATAAACCGGTTCTTCAATTTTGTCACCATTCTATCCCATTTCACAATATTTTCTTTTCCTTTTCTATTCCTCTCTAATTGAACTTCCTTCCACCATATTGCAGCATGTCCTTTTAGTTTAGTCTTCACAAATATCACTCTCTCTGGATCTTCAATTTATTCATACTCAAAGTATTCTTCAATGCCATTTATCCAATCAATCAACTCCTTAGGGTTTAGGTTACTGGTATAGTTTGAAATCTCCATTCTAGGTCACTTTCCTATTTTTGAAATAGTCTTCAACATCTTCATCTGATCCAATTCTTCCTCTTCAGAGGTCTCTTCAGCTTGATCTACAACCTGAACTTCATCGTCATCACTTTCATCATTAGGTATAGGGTTTAAGCCTTTTCTT